>JARJLF010001613.1:0-69387 GCA_029378395.1 Mycena leptocephala | reverse complement strand
TCTGTATCCTGCTTTTCGTAGGAGTCCAACTTCTAGGCTTTGGGGCGACTTTCGCAATCACACAAACCATTGGTGGGTTTTCACGCCCGTGGGGATTGCCGTTCGCTGAGCGTACTTGTCCTGCAGCTGCTATTGGTTTCCCAGTTGTGATTATGTTGCTTATCCCACTGCGCGTCCTCGTGGTCCCGCGACTGTCTTTTACTCCGGAGGAACTTGCCATCCTAGATCGTCCGGCGGCGTCTCCTTTTGTCAGTGCATGTTTGTTTTATTACTCTAGATTGATAATCTTTCCTCCTGCAGACTATGGAATCGGTGGGGGGAACATTGTCGTAGGCTCGTACATTTATTCCTATGTGCGGGTTTTAGAACATATTAGTGCTAGAACCTTGAGCTTTGTATTCATTTCTATGATCTGTTCAAAAGAATAAAAGAAATCTAAAAATGAGTGGGGTTTTTCTGCGGCGGTCAACGAATTGATATCGATTAGCCGTTGTAAGTATATTCGGGCGAACATCCGCCTGTACCTCACATGGGGGGTCAAGTTGCTGAATAAAAAATTTCTATCCAGCAACCCCCGTACAGTGACAATGGGGGTTGCTGATTAGAATTATCCCGACGTATGTAGGCGCGTCAGATGTAGACCTTGAAATATGTCTTTTAGCGCTGCGGAACACTAACCGAATTTGCGTAAGTGTTGTTGACTACGCGCCGGAAGGTTTCCCGAATTGCTTCATTCACAAATATGGAAATCGATCAATCGCTTCTTGTTTATAAACCACCAGTTCGAATGGCAAACTTCCCCAACGAACACGAACATAATGCATTCAGGTTATCACGCACGCATTGGCAAGGCCGCCGATATTCCTATCGGCCCCTCTACACCCGTTCTCTCCTTCAGCCCGGTCGTCTTGCCCGCTCCAGGCCGCCCCGTTGACCTTGAGCTGCGCGTGACGGTGCCCTCGACCGGGGAGGCCCTCCCGATTATCCTCCTCTCGCACGGTCACGGACGCAGCAACTCGCTCTCGTCGCTGGAGGGTTACGCGCCTCTATACGAGTTTTGGGCCGCGCACGGCTTCGCGGTGCTGCAGCCGACCCACCTGAGCTCGGCGTTCCTTGGGCTCCAGGCGCCCGAGGGCCAGGAGCTATTCTGGCAGGCGCGCGCCGAGGACATGGTGCGGATCCTCGACAACCTCGACGCCGTCGAGGCGGCCGTCCCTGGGCTGAAAGGTCGACTCGACCGCACGAGGGTGGCGGTCGCGGGCCACTCGCTCGGTGCGTGGACGGCCAGCATGCTCCTGGGAGCCAGCAACACGGATCCGCGCGACGGGTCGACGTGGTACAAGCCCGAGTCGCGCATCAAGGCGGGTGTCGTCCTTGCGGGCGTTGGAAATGGCGGGGCGGATATCTCCGCCTCTGGGAAGAAGCTCATTCCTTTCTATGGCGTCGACTTCAGTAAAATGACCACCCCTGCCCTCGTGATATACGGCGACGAGGACGCAGGCCCCCATTTGACGACCCGCGACGCCGACTGGCACGCCGACCCGTACACGCTTGCGGGGGGCCAAAAGGATCTATTCATCATGAAGGGCGCGAAACATGGGCTTGGGGGTATAAGTGGGTGGGATGCGGGCGAGACGATGGATGAGAGTCCTGAACGGTTGGCGGCAGTGCAGAGGATGACCTGGGCGTATTTAAAGAGTCAGCTCTATGACGGGGACAAGGTTTGGGTTGAGGCATGCAAGGCTATGGAAGGGCTTGCGGAGATTGGAAAGGTTGAGAAGAAGATTTGAGGGGTGGATGAATGTACCTTCGTGTAGATGTAAGACTCCAAATTTTATACAATTTCATACACGATACCCATGTGCACATTGAGCCCAGTTTGAGTTGAATTGGGCAATCGGCATGTTGAATTTCAGACCAATGCAGACCGAGACGTCGACGCGCGTCAAAGCAAAAGCACGTGGCCGCGTTCGATCCGGGCCGGTCAAGCCGGTCACTTAATTATGTCTCCATTTTTTCACCGCTCCTTTGGTTTTCGACAGTTCTTCTATCCTCATTATATCCCCTGCGATAGCAAGATTAAAATTCTGTTAGTGGGCGTTGTGATTCTGACCAAGTAATTCCCTGCCTATGAACATGAATCTAACCCTTTGTAAGTATGATTCGTTCGGCCCTCAAAACTTGAAGCCCTCAGACTTTGCGTGAACTTAAGGATCAGCGGATGACCTTGTGCACTCGAAGGTCTCTTCCGGCCTTGTTCTCGGCCATCACATTGGCTCACATGGTACCTGGCTCCAGCATAAGAATGGGCGAGGATCAGTAGTGACTCTCAGGTTCTTCTGCCCTCACCATGGCCGCCTCCGATAGCAAGATCCTGGGCGTTTTGATTCTGACTAGGTAATTCCTTACTTTTTCAACATGAATCTCTGGCTAACGTGACGCTAGGCACGGTGATCGAGCTGGTAAACGCGTCGCGGCGCATCTATTTCAATTCCTAATCTTTCGCAGGCTTTTATCAGAGTCCTACCACATATGCGGCAACCTCCACTGTTATTACGCCTCTTGGGACGGTGAGTCGAGTCTCCTGGACTATCGCCCACGACTCAAGTCGGCGTCTTACAGCAACAAGAGTTCCAACTTGGGCAATACCTGCGGTCACTTTATCTGAACGCGTCTTCCCCATCCTTTATCTCTCGTGTTAACGCGACGCTTGTGGATCAGACTCAGATCGTGAGTGGAATTGATATTGAGCGAGCGACGACGTACCAACTACATATATAATCCAGCACGTTCGTGCGGACGCTGGGGGCGAGCTTGGTGTGATATATGACTCTGCCGTGGCCTTGCTTCAAGGATTGTTCCCCGCCAACTCCAACTACACCACCGAATTAGCGAATGGAACAGTTGTTACTGGCTCGCTTGGAGGATACCAGGTGTGTGCCTTTTTCCGTTGCTTTATTCCCCAAATGACTATATACTTTTTCGCAGTATGTTCCAAGTGAGTATGGATCCAGAAGCTTCGTCATGTCTCAAGTAACGCCTTGCCATAGTCGAGTCTGTTGAGCCGGCAAATGATGTATCTCTTGAGGGTTATACGTCGTGCGGGGTATGTCAGTTGTATGAATGATTCGGTTTAAGTTGAGTTCGTGCCAGGCCTTTGATGCAGCGACTGCCGCATTTTATAACTCGACTGAATTCGCCCAGAAACGTAACGAGACCGCTGCATTTTTAAACGACTTGGCACCATTTCTCGATGGCAGACCGGTTACGCTCGAAAACATGGTGAGCCTTTTTTCCGTGGCAATTATGTACCTTGTTTAACAACAACCAGTACAATGTAGGACTTGAAGCATGCTCCTTCAGTCACCTCAAATGGTTGCCTGTAGATTTACGACTACATCAACGTTCAATCAATCCATAACAAGGAGTTTGCCAATGCACTTCCCCCGACATTTTTGGCGCAAGTATTCACCCTCGCAAGCTGGCACGAATACGGGGTTTTCAGCTCTCCTCAACTCGATGGGATCGGAAACAGTACGTTGTTCTAGCTTGCGATGGAATCATAAGTACTGTCGCTCACTCGATTTACGCAGTCCCTGGACGTACCATCCTCCCCCAAATGCTGTCTGAGCTGAACAGCATCGCCAATGTCTCGGATCCGTTGAAGTTCGCGTATCAGTCGATCTCCTACAAGCCTTTCTTGTCCCTGTTCAACATGACTGGTGCGGCCGAACAACACCCCGAGCTGGCTGAAATTGGTGAGTTTGCGACAACATCCAGCTGTCAATCACAAGATTTTATTGCAATCTCAAGTTCCTTATGCGGCGGCTATGGCTCTGGAAGTCCGCCAACCTTCGGCGGGAGGTGAACCCGTCGTACGGCTTAACTTCAAGAACGGAACCGGGCAGGACTTCGTGAGATACAACATCCTCGGTGCCTCAGACGATGTCCCGCTTTCGACCCTTGTTAATCATATGAACGTGAGAAAGATTTGAATCTCCTGCTGGATAAATTCGATCTCATTCAATTATTTGCAGCCCGCTCTCGTGAACTCCACGGCCGCCTGGTGTACCGTTTGCAACAACACTCAAGACCGCGGATGCGGTGCCCTAGCGCTTGCGGCTTCCCAGGCGAGCGCAGCGGCTGTCAAGGCGAATATCGCACACCACCAGCCAATCGGCCCGGTCGGTGCTGGTTTCCTCGGTGCGGGTTTGACACTTGCGGTGGTCCTGGCGATGTTTGGGGTTCTCGCGTTCTTGGGTATGCTGACCGTTGGGAGAGGTCGTTCTAAGAAGGCGAGGAGCACCCACTCAGCGGTAAATTTCTTTCATCTTTTCCGTGTATGGATGGGCTCATGAATTTTAGACGAACTCTGACGAGAAATGAAACGGAAATGATCAGATAAAATGAGAGTGGGAATCTATGTAATTGTCGCCGTGTATTAAAGTTATGATTATCTCCATTCGTGGTCAGATCCATCTTCTTCGTACCGGGTCGATTCGTTCTCGGAGTCTTCATGGAACTCGTCTACGACACAATGATTAGAATGGAATCACATACTGCCGAAAACAACGTACCGTTAGAATCTTCGTCAGAAGGATCCTCTTCGTCTGGGTAGTCATTTTTGTAATATTCCTCAGCTATAATAAGATTTAGCGTGCAGTACGGTCCAAGGAGAGGAATGCTCACCATTAGAATCTTCATCTGCTTCGTCTTCTGGCTCAGAATCGGAAGCTGAATCATACGGATCCGTGAGTGAGGGAGGGAGCCCAGTTCTAACATCCGATTCAGCCTAGTTTTTGGTCAAATGTATAGCTGGACGTACAATGTGCCGACGTTCGCTGCTTCGTTCCATTCCGTCAGCGTTACCGGTCGGTGATAAAAGACATCCCAGACGTAGTCGTCGGTCGACGACGACAATGATTCGGAGGGTGGTAAAGTCTCTGCAACTGAAGATACCGACGCTGAAGCCGAGATATCATTGACTGGGAACTTTGAATAATTGTATTCACGAGAACCAAACGACCTACGCTTCAAATATTCGTTCAACATCGGCATGAACTTTTCCATTTCTTCATCAGCCACAGCAGTTGGGGCTTTATCGGCGGAAAGAACGGCATCGTACAACTTGAAGCCGGTGTCTTTCGTTTTGGGAACAACGTCCTTTGCTGATATGACTTTCGGCCTTTGATTTTGGTCAGAATTCGCGATGAAAAAAAAGTAGTTCGAAGAAACACACGGGCTAGATGGAGGTCGCCGTCTCGTAGGGACATCTTCCTCTTGTGCGATGATCCTATACCGCCGTACAGGGTCATCTTTGGGAATAGACGGGGATGTTCGCGCGCTCAAAACGGGCTTGGGTTCGGCGGCGTTACTCGCATTCTCACGCGCGAGACGCGAAACTTGGTCCTTGAATCAAGGATTACAGACTTTCGCGGTTGGTATCTGATCCTCCACTGACCTCGATATCGCGCTTTCGCTTGTCGTCCTCCCATGCATCATGCTCGACTGTTTGTGCAAATTGGAAAACGCCGACACCACCCCGAGACTTCTTTCTTCGTCGGGATTCGACGACTGCTCGCCGATCAGTCAAGCAGAAGGAGAGAGGTAGGGCAGCATGCCTAGGGCATCCAGAGGCTCTTCATTGCGTTTTCGTTTTATGCGCAGGATGGTGTACGATTGAGCAACGGGTCCTCCGACATCGATGTCCATGGACAAAAGTGCTCGGTCACATGATTTACATAAAAACGCGTATCAAACCAATTTACGATTTACAGTGTCTAATTCGAGTATCAGAAAGCCCAGGCGTTGAATTATTCTTCCTCTTCCTCAGGCCAGAAAATCTCCAACTCCGAGTCGGGTACCCTCGTTTCCAACTCTCGCAATCGCTTCCAGTCCTCCGTGTGCAGGAGCGTCTCGCCCAGCACCGGTCCCTCCATGAACGAGAATCGCACCTTGCTCAGTCGAGCTGGCGTGGGCACAGACGAAGGTAGTGCGATGGTGGTTGTGAAGAGACGGGACTCGACGAGAGAAGAGAGAAGACCGTCCGGTGCAACCATATATCCCAGCTCAATAGATTTGAGGTGAGGGTTGGGGAACGGGTGTCCGTGGTACGTGAGATACTGGAGAAGTGCATGTGCCTCCGGCTCACATTCCCAAACGACAAGTGATTCTAGCGTAATGCAAGCCTTGTACTGGAGACAGGCAATGATTTGTTCTTGAGAGATGTGGACGTCGTAAAAATCGAGGGCATTTAGAACGCAGGACGAACGTGAGAGGAAAGAACGGAATTCTGCCTCGGGCCAATGGAATATCTGGTGGATGGCAAGATGTACAAGGCCCGGAAATTCTGTCTGATCCAGAAACTGGCCGAGGTATTCGTTAGAAGTGATTTCCATCCTTGAAACTGACTTGTTGACGAGGACATTCCCAGTGGAGCTGGTCACACTAGGTCCGGCGACGTCCAAGGAAAGATTTTGGAGACCGGACGCATGCTCCAGAATCTCAAACATCTTGGACATTGGCACTGAATCAATCAAGTGCAGTTTTGTTAGGCTGGCTATCGGAAACCAATCGACAGAACAGCGCGATGTGGTGAGGTTCGTTAAACGAGGTGACGCTCGGCACGCTGCGTGGACCCAGTCCCACCTGCTGTCGGGAGGCAGGTCAACACCGAGGGTAGCAAGGAGCGGTGCGTAGGATGGTTGGTCTGGGGGAAAGGTCGGTCGTGGGACTTGCTCGATAAGTGCTGAATCCTCTATGTCTAACCCGTCAACCCATAGTCCAGCGGTGTGGTGAAGGTGTGATGCAAATATAGATATCACTGAATTTATGACGTCTGGGAGAGACTTGTGGCCCCAGAAGACCTGAAGATATACTGGAAAGGATCGAGAGCGATCCAGCCATGTCGAAATCCAATCGGGAGGGTGCCGTACAGAGTGCAGGCTGAGGGACAAAATGTTCCACAACGCTGGTGTTCTAATGGCGATAGCCCTCCAAGTCGAACAGATTTTGCACAAGAGCAATGTGCCTTGTCTATCGTCGATCCAGTAGTTGTCCTCATCTTGGTTGACCTCCAAGCTGAAAAGAAAGATCTCTGACATGATCTCCACCGGTAGACGTTTCCAGGGAGAAATCAAGGCTTGGTGAAATTTAACAAAACGACGCGTGTGGTCGAGTTCGGCTCGCAGTTTACGAGGGACTTTCCTGCCAGTCCCGTTTAGGGACTTTGGAATTGAGATGGGCGAGTTGCGTAGTCTTTTCTGCCAGCAACTCTTGGATCATCCTTTTCTCCTGGGTCGAAGGAACTCGGTCCTTCTCAAAGATGGCGAAGAATGGGGATTCGCTTGGACTAAATGTGACATGTCGCGTCTGAAGCGACGTCCTCTTGCCAGGCATATTCTGTAAATTTATCTCTGAGCTCAGTCAAGATTGGAAAAGGCCGCGACGTACATACGGAGAGCGAGCTAGAACGGAGTGTGTGCGAAAGGTTGTCTCTGAAAGGTTGTGAAAGGACTTGCTGGAGCGTGACGCGTTACTGACGCGTTACGTCATGACGTTACGCGTTCTCTTCTTGTTGAAGTTGAACTGTTCTCGCACATCCGAGTCGCGATTCTTGCTGTCCTGGTTTGCAAGACGCGCTCGAGTATGACCTTGACAATGAGTAGAGTTCTCTCTTCGGCCGTCTCTCCAACGATCGGCCGAAGTTGTGTTAAGTCTTATCCCGATTATGTCCGTCGTCGGCCGGCCCCTGAAGGTTCTGGTATTTAAGGCATACCCTTCGTCGAACCTCTCAAAATAAAGGAAATGACCTCGAACACAACTCTTGGCGCTTCCGCGCGCGACCCCCAGGGTTGGTCTGCCTCTTTGTACAATAAATCCGCCGCGTTTGTCTATTCGGCGGTCCTCATTAGTCTCCAAAACAAACGCTCCGGGCTCTAACTTGCATCTTTTGTTACAGGACTTCACTGCTCCTGTTCTGAACCTTCTTTCTGCTAAACCTGGCGAGAAGATAATTGACTTGGGTTGTGGGAGCGGAGAGGTCACTCTCGTCCTTGACAAAATTGTCAAACAAGCTCCAGGTGGGCTGGTCGTTGCCGTGGATTACAGTGAGAGCATGGTATTAAGAATCACTTTGAAATGGCACCTAGATCTGACGGCGTATATTTTCGGCAGATCGCGAAAGCCAAGGAGGCGAGCCTGTGTCCGACATTCAGGATCTCGACATTCCGATGGCGGCATTTAACAACGGCGACTCGGAGTTCAAGTTCGATGCTGCATTTAGCAATGCTACGTTGCATTGGTGTAAGCGCGATCCGGCAGGTGTCCTGGAAAGCATCAAGAAAATTTTGAAGCCTGGTGGACGTTTGGTGGTCGAGATGGGTGGAGCAATGAATGTTATTGGTAGGTCTGACCTTTATTTTCACTCCCACTCTAACGATCTATTTTTGCAGGCATCAGAAGTGCTTTACACCGCGCCCTCAAATCCCGTGGCTATGATCCTATCTCTTTGGATCCGTGGTTTTTTCCGACCGTAGAGGAGTATACCAAGGTATGCTCTATACTACCCCCAGCAGTCCAGCTCACGCGTACCTTTTTAGCTTTTAATCGCGGCTTCCTTCCAGCCACTTGAAATATCCCTCACACCTCGCGTCACCCCACTCTCAGACGGTATCCGCGGGTGGCTTGAAGTCTTTGCACGCAAGTCTATTCTGAAAGACTGCCCCGATAGCGAAGCGACTGAAATCATCAACGAAGTGGAAGAGGTCTGCAGAGTTGACTGTCAGGATACGTTGGGAAATTGGTATATGATGTACACCCGACTAAGATTCTCTGCTGTGCTGAAAGGCAACTAAGTACAGTAGTCGCTTGTTTTTTTTGGTATGTTTAAGTTAGAACAAGCCCCTATTCCCAATATGGTTGTGGGTGCCTCGACCACGTGGCTAGACGCATTTAAACATTCCTCCAAGCTGCCACCTGCAGTGCTGGCTTTTTGAACGCGAACATCATGTCTCGACGACGGGACGTGAAGAACAACTCTGTGCCGGAGAAAATGCCTTCGACCCCTCGGGGAGATTCTGTCGATCCCGGCGTACGTCTGTCTCAAGCAACACCTGCTTTGCTGGACTACTACTCCATTCTTTCTATGGTCATGGGCGGCTGTTGCGTGTACGTTTCATATTCCTTTGCACGAACTCTGAATATCCAAACCGAACAGAAATTTTTGGGCGTACGAGCAATTGCTCTTGATGAACGCTAGAATTGGTGACGCATTCAACGTAATGGGTAATTTCATGCACAGCTGATCCTTGCTCTGTACAGGTTCGGCCCTAACCTTCTCGCATGTTGTTTTTATTACTGCGCAGTCTCTTCCTTCATTCCTGGTCTTTCATCCCGGTCATCGACTCCCTCGTCTGAAGCCTCGTGAGGTCCCTCTATTACACTGGGTTGCTCAAGTACTTCTGTTGACGAGCTCGTCCCTGTTATATAACTGGGCTTTCGCATATAATGTGCAAGTGTCGATCCTCATCGTTTTCCGATCTGCGGGTGTGAATCCTCGTCTCAAAAACCTTTTCCTGTAGCTGACTTTGCGTAGGATTGGCTGTGTCGATGCTTTTTGGCTTCTTGTTTGCCGGAAAGAGGTACACAATGATGCAAGTGGTCAGTGAGAGCGCACTGCAGTGTATTTAGCTCATCATAGCTGATGCTATTCCCAGGTTTCGGTGCTTTTAGTATCGGCCGGAGTCATTCTCGCGACACTCGCTCGACCGTCTCCTGGGTCGGCAAAGAAAAACCAAATAGATGACCTCGGGAAATACACAATTGGCATCTCGATGCTCGTCGTGTCCTTGGTTCTCACAGGAGTCTTTGGCCTACTACAAGAGCGAACGTATAGAACATATGGCCCGTGCTGGAAAGAAGGTGTCTTTTATACGGTATCTAATTAATTTCCATTGTTCCATGCAAATTCTCACATCACTCCAGCACTTCTTATCGCTTCCGGTCTTCCTGTTTCTTGTCCGGGATGTTCAGCAGGGTCTCCATAGTCTGTCGGATTCTGCCAAAGGCACCTCCGCAACGGCATCCTGGCTAATACTTGGGCTGAACCTATGCTCGCAACTCGTCTGCGTTTCGGGAGTGAATAGACTCTCCTCAGTGCGTTTCCTGAGCATTTTCAAACCTCCGAAATATATTGATCCTGGATTTATTGCGTCAAACAGCAGGTGTCCTCGGTTTCTACGAACATCGTTCTCACTGTACGCAAGGCCATTAGCCTCTGTTTCAGTGTATGGTGGTTCGGAAACGAGTGGAACCTCGAGCTGGGCATTGGCGCCAGCATGGTATTTTGTGGCAGTGTGCTGTTTACTGTCAGTGGACCGAAGACCATTGACAAGAGCAAGAAAGAATGATAAATTGGGATTGTAGATAATAGAGTTTTGAGCTGATAGAACTTCAATTTTGAAAACTAAATTATTTTTTGAGAATGAGCTTTGACCAGAAGCGGAAGCGGGGGATACCGCCAAACAGTCGCCAACACGTAGGATGGAGTGCTACAAACTGCCTCAATTTCCGACCCATCTATCCTGCGTTCATACAGCTTTGTACACAGATGTGTCCCATTCAGACTTGCTGAGGAAGCGTCTCATCACTGCCTCAACGGCCGAAGGCAGCGATGGCGAACGCGAACGCGATGCTCTTAATTTCTCCTTCATCGAAGCTCGGCTTGTCTGGATGTTCTCTGCACCTGTGCGATAGGGCTCCTGACGAATCGCCATAGATCACGAGCATGAACCATCTGCGAACCGCAATTTACCAGGCCATCTTGGCGGAGTCGCAAGGCTGCTTGCGCACGAAGACGGTGCATTCTGAAATTATATGGGCGCTTAACCCAACCAACAATGTAACGATCCCCTGCAAACCCGTTGGCGTCCGTTGCGAGACTTATCCTGTCAGATATCTGAAGCCATGCGCCGGTACGGGGTGTCTGATGCGACGACTGCCCTCATTGTAGTACGCATTGGTGGTCCCGAGCTGTCGGCAGAGGATGTCGAGCGCGACATGGATGCCGTCGTCGAAGGTACCAAGGTGTCTTTTGCTGGGTTACGGGACCTTACCGACTGGACCGCGGTCAAGAAGGTACGTGTATTTAATTTGGGCCCTTCGTATGCTCAATACGCGTGGATAGTATCACAAACTTGGCAATGAGGTCGGTATCCGCGATGCCAAGGACGATTTGGAGCGAGAACACGTAGTAGTAGATGATATTGTCATAAGTTCTGTCGCAATGAAAAGTGTGATGGCGTGAGTTTTTGAAATCTATGTGCTGGATATATGTAGATTTAATTTACACCCTCTGCCCCAAATTATTGTGAACCGTTGAGTCTCGGATTTTTTGGTACACTATGCTGCGCTGGATTATCACTGGTATAATCCAAGTGAACGCTGCAGCGGAATCAGCCTCTGTTTATGATCTGATTTGACGGAAACTCACTAAGCGCGCGAAACCAAGTCTAGGGCCTCGATCGAGGCCTGGATTGTCTCCCCCACGTCGTGCGCGTACGGTAGAGTGGTGTTTGAAGGAAGACTACAACGGAATTTAATTATGATAATATGTGAGCCATGAAATAACCTACATCACATCCACCTCGACGATCAGCTCGTCGCCAACGTGGCTGGTTTCTTGTATTCAACGCAGAACGAGAAACCAAATGGATAAGCTTACTAGACTTCGAGGTAGGACACTTCGAGCACGGGCTTGAATTTTAATATAAGATAAAGGATACGGAAATGATGGTCGCTGCTCGCAATGCGTCCAGAAAGCTTGACGAAGTTTTCTAACAACGTCTGGACCCATTCTGTTATGACTAAATGCCAAGGAGAAAAGGAGAGTCAGCCTTGGAATTAAACTTGCGCGCATTCTCACTGTAAAGACTGAGAAGAGCACCACCGAGCGGATCGAGCTGTCTAATTGATAAAATCTCCCCAACCCACTATGCGTGTGGTTAGAATGGAGCGGACGCCTAGAGGAAAAACCTATGTACCGGGATGATTAAAGAAAAGATATTGAAGAAAACGTCGTTCTTAGCATCCTGAACGGTTGTTTTGGTTTCACAAAGTCGGAAACAGTCTTGGAAGTGCTAACCTGAGCCAAAGCTTGGATGCCACTAGACTGAAATCGAGCACACCATACCCATATGACAGACTTCACGACAATGGTCGCAACCATAGTACTTCCAGGAAAATGTCAACCACAAGATTTTGAAACTGTAATTCGAAAACTTACGCCTTGCCGAACAACGACAGTGTCCCGATTTCGCCAGTTTCTTCGCCGAAGAGTTTTTTCAACGACTCGACAAGAACTTGAGAGAACGAAGCGATCATGCAGACCGAAAAGATAAGCACTCCGAGAGGCTCGAAGCGTTTCTTGCCAGTAGGGTATTTAGCACCGCGGTCCTCTCTTTTGGCCGCGAAATCTGCACCCCAGATGATCAAGGTCGAGAGAAAGTCCAAAGCCGAATCGACAAAGGATGCCAAAAGCGATATTGAGTTCGAAAGTAGAACCGCAGCACCTTTAGAACCTAGCAGTAAAATATTCACGAGAATGTTTACTGAGGGAATTCAGCACACATTTTACATGATCTCCCCCGTAGCGCACCATTCAAGGCAATTTTATCCGCCCGTTCCCGTTTTATTTCTTTAGATTCGGTGTTTGGTAATAATGGCTGCCGTTCGGCCTGCTCCTCGTTGACGACTACAGTGGGCGACATGACGGATGGGCCGTCTGAAATTGGGGGACGGGCAAAAGTCCCAAATATTTTGTCGGGAAGAGTCGACGTTAATACCTCCTCAACCTCCAGGAAGCCGTCAAGTATCTCATCTGAAAATAATCAGGTTCATTCGAGAAAGGGGCGCCACATAAAATATGAATCCCACTCTGGTGTTGGTAGAATTCTCGCAGACCGCGGTTCTTCATAGATTTTAACTCATCGTCGCTCTTTCGGTATTTCTCCAGTTCCCCTGGCGCGCACCGGATCATTTCATGACTAGACCCAGCAAATCGGTAAGTTAAATGCCAAGAACCTCGAAACGGATTGTCGATGACGTACCCCAGCGCGTTTGGAGGGCTTATTATGGTTGCAGACCTGGTGGGCCGCCGTTTTGGTGGTAAAGAGGCAGCTTGGAGGGACTCCTGAGAGTGTACTAGTAGCAGGAGCCATTGTGATTGGCCTAGTATGATGTCAAAATTTATTTGACCTAATATGTCAGGTGCAATATTGATGGAACAAACAATAACACCCTCTTCTCCGAAAACTACCTCGACGCGACCGGCAGATCTCTCTTTCTCTTGCACAAGATATCTACAACGGAGGAACAGAATCATAAAATACCCAGGGTCTTAAGAACCTCATATCATGGCCAATCACCTTCCGGACGAGATAATAGCGAGTCGTCTACTTACTCGTCGTTGTGGCCTACCACGTTTCTAATTCTGTTTGTAGTCTGAAATTCTGTCTCCAGCATTGACAGTCTCCGAGAGGCATTCTCAGACACAACTCAAAATTCTCCATTCGCCAGTTACTCTGAATCAAGTTCTGCTTTCCTGCTCGTCTCCAAGGCGTGGCTTCGCGTCGCCACTCCTTTGCTGTACCACGTTGTCGTTCTGCGTTCAAAAGCACAGGCGGCAGCTCTCGACGTCGCGCTGCGTGAGAATCCCCAGTTGGGTCGATTCACCAAGAAATTACGCGTCGAAGGCGGGTATGGCGGCGCTATGCTCAAAATCATTCAACGCGCTCCAAACGTGACCGACCTGGTCCTCTCTATCAACATTTGGTCTGCGGATAATGTCTCCGGACTTACTCGTGGCCTGCCTTTGATGAACCCGACGCGTGTCGTTTTATTCGACACCCCGTATCATGGCACCCGCAACAAGAATTCTCAGATTATTCTGGAGACCGTCAAGCAATGTATAACACAGGAATGGAAACACCTTGTACTTGGTTGAAATTTCCACTCTCATTTCAGGGACTAACAGGCATTCAGGCTACTTTTGAACTACCACATGCGAGCACCTATTATTTGACCAGCACCTTAAGGTCGATCGCATCATGCTTGAGCGAGGCGCCAGCCCTCAAGAACCTCGTGATTCCCGTTACACGAATATATACCCCACAACCTCCCGAACATCTTTCCTTGATCGCGAAAAATCCCTCACTGCAAAGCATTCAGTTCAGGAAGCCAGCCAATCCGGCGGACTTTTACTGTGATCCCTGCGGAGCATTCACTCACCCAAGCTTACGAGGGCTCTTCAAAATTCCGGAGAAGCCGTAATATTTTTCCTGCAACTAAAACATATATACTCACGATTTGCAGTGGGCCGGTCTTTTCACGCACTTCAACTCCACCACCATCCCCCTCCAAGTCTTTGCAATATTCTACGGGATCAGTTCCAGAGGTGATCTGGGATCGTATTTTGTGCTTTTCGATGGCACTGGAGGTTGAGAATCCACAATGGAAACCGGAATCTCGTCTTGGGCTGGTTCTGGTTCGAAGCAGTTCAAGGTAAGCAACCTCAAGATTCTTTGCCGGACCTGAACAATTTCGGTGTATCAGAGACTTGCGTTGCCATATCTCAGGGAAACCCTCGTTTTCCAAACTCCATTTGCATATGACGATTTTCTACCCAAATTGCAACAAGATCCGTCGTTGAATTCTCAAGTACGGACCCTCTATTTCGACACGAACGCAAGCATAAATTTGCGGCCAATATTTAACGTGAAACTAGTCAATATCATCGGTCTTAGTCCCATCAGTGTTTCGTTGAAGCTGTTCAGTGACCTGGCGAAGCATCGCGGCTCGACTCTTGTTCGCTTGGAAGGGCTCAATGTTACAAAATCCACTGGCAAGCCAGGAGATCCAGCTATTTTTTCCCACTTCACCAACATTCGATCCTTATCCATGGGAATCAAGACTCCGTTTGCGACTTCGACCTCGATTCCCTCTGGCGCCCTCGCTACACTGGAGCAACTCAAGCTTACAAACTCGGATTCCTCGCTCATGACTATATTTTCTCAAATGGAGTACGAGCCATCAGTATGCCTCCGCGTCACTTGCTGATCCTCTCTAAAGTTTGCTTGCCCTTCGTCATGCCAAGTTTCTAGGTGACAACGGGGGCCTGGGTTCATTTCTCACCAAGCACGGCAGCAAGCTTTGGACCTTAACAGTATCCATCATCGGAACCCGTCTCCTAAATATCTTCGACGTTTGTCCCACAATGGTCGACCTTACTGTAAACTGTGGTTCAGCTGTAGGCACCATTATGTGGTTGGATCGAGTGCCGGCTCACATGTATTTAACACAGATTCCGGATCCAACCCGTTATTCCTGCACTGTTGCCCAGACATCATCTCTCGAAAAGATAAACTTCATCACCGAAGGTCGGATGTAGGTTCCAGTATGACGCCGCGCCTTCCTTGTTCGCTCACGTTGTCAGTAGGCGCGGGGTTGAAAGAAAGTGGGCTACATTCTTCGATCGTCTGAACATCGACACTTTTCCCGCTCTTCGCCAAATTTCTGTTCCTTGCATTAAATGGCCAACCACCGAGTACGCAATTTTTTGTTACGACCGGTTTGTTTCTGACTATCACCAGACATGACATTTCGAAAAGCCTGTGGGTCAAATGGGCGGAGCGCCTTTTAGACCGCGATGTAAAGTTGGTCGATGCTCAAGGTGTTGGCTGGAGACGCAGATTGAGGGCGTGACCGCGGCCGCGCTTCTATGCCCGTGGATTGTACTGTATTAATACGTGTATTTGGCGCTTCAATTTCTGGTATTTTCATTACCAGCCAAGCTGTCGATCTCACGTAGTGTGGTCGGCGCTTCGCTTTCGAATCGCGAGTTAAGGGACAAGAATCGAGAATTACCGCATACGGCTGTCTCAATTTGGACTCGAGAACGCGTCGATCCACGCTTCCTGAGGACCGCCATGGACGATGAGGAGGTCCAACCCTCGACGCCCGCTCGTGGCCCTGGCGCACCCTCGTCTCGTCGGAGTAGACCTCAAGGCAAGTTCTCCTTTTGCAGCCAGTTCAGCTTGAATTGAGCCCTGGTTGCAAACCCAGGACCTTTCGCCGCCCGTGGTGGTAATACAACTCCTCGTACGAGCGAACGCACTCCTCGAACTACCCGACGCGCAACCGCTGCAGGCGCTCCTTCATCAAGCAATCGTGCACGCGGACGAGCTGCTCAGTTGAACTTGGCTTCGGGTAAGTTTCATTTCAGCGGCGGGTGTTCAAAATTTATGATTTATTGGGGCACAGACTCATCGCGAGAGACCAGCCCCGTTCCCGCGCAGATGACCCCCACGCACAGACGCACCGACAGGTTACCACCACCGCCGCCTACACACACCCCTCCCCCGGCATTTACAGTGAAGGGGAATCGGAGGATTTCCCTTTGTCCCTCCTCGACTCTAGGAGTAATAAGCGAGTCACCAAAGTCAAGGTCAAGAAGTGGGTGAGCCCTTCGAAGTTGGAAAAACGTGAAAAAGAGCGCAAGGAACGAGAGGAGCGGGAGAGTATGTCGCTTTCGCATCATATTAATTCGGGTGCTAACAAAAAATTGTAGAAAGAAGGAAAAAACCAGTCCCTCCGAACGCTGAGATAATCGAAATTCCGTCGTCTGACGACGAGAAAGTACAATCTTCACCGTCGCGTCCCACAGCTTATAAACGCAAACGTTCGCAAAACAAACCAGCTTCTCCTCGAAAAAGATTGCGGTCGGCGAGTGTCATTGATATTACAAGTAGCGACGAAGTAATCGTACCCGCCGCACGTCCTGCGACGCCGCCTATTAATGTGGCCAGTGGCGACGAAGGAGATGCACCTGCGACGCGTCCTGGGACGCCGCCACCGATCTCAGACGCAGAGGACGTCTTGATGACGGGCGACGGGACCGATGTGGCGGGTATCGGTGACATGGCTCCTGACGACCCCGTCCCGTTGGACCAGGGCGAAGGTGTGGACGAAGCGCTAGAGCAGCTTCCAGAGATGGAGGATATTCCCGGCATGGGTGAGGCGGCGGGTACCGAGCATCTTCGAGAGGGAGAGGAAATCACTGGCATGGAGCTCATCAACGACGCCGGTGAACAGGGTACGCCCACTGACGCGCAAAAGCCTGCAGCCCACGAAGACGGATGGGGTGAAGTTCCTGAGACCGAGAGTCGGATGGAGGCCCGCAGGTTGTTCGATGAAGCCCTCGCAAGTATCGGGCAGTCGGAGTTGCAGGTCACTACTGACCCACCCACTGCGACGTCGGCCACGCAAGTTCCTCTGCTCCGGCGTCTGATGCACCAACCCGCACGCAAGCTCCTCCTGCTCCAGCGTCTGATGCACCGGCTCCCCCTGCTCCCCTCCGCGGCCCTGGCGTCCCGTCTTCACCCCTTCCCACCAGTCTCGCTCCCCCTCCTTCAGCCGCTACGTCCATTGCCCTATCGTCGCCCACTCCTTCTGCTGCAGCTCCCATCGCTGGGCCTTCTCGCAGTGCAGCACCTCCGCCCCAGCCCGCGACCCCTTACTCACAGTGTTGCACACCCGAACGAAGGGAGAATTCCTCTGCACGCCCGGCGTCATCCCGAACTGCATCTAGTACGCCGTTTGACGGGGTCGGACCGTTGCCCTACCAGCCTCGGGCTTTTAAGACATGGACGGCGGTACGAGGACGAGGTGCATCGAGGCGCGGGTCGGAAGTCGCAGGTTTGGGGGGTGCAAGTGCGTGCCCGGGTACACGCCGCCGCCGCAATCGCCGAGAAGCGACTCGACGCTCGGCACGACGCCGCCCGTCCTCCCCCTTACCCTCGCCCCGGCGGCCTCGTCGATGAAGCAGGTGTACTAGAGGAATGCGAGGAAGATGATGAGTTGGGAGATTTAGATAACCTGCAATATCCATCGCCCTGACATTGCCGTTGCCTTTTTTCTTTTCGGTTTCATTCGGGTCGTTCGCTCTGCCACTGCGAATCCTCTTTCACCTGGTATATATCAGCGCAAGACAAATGTATATCGATTTCCTCTTCGGATTGTAACATCTTCGGATCCTACTACTCGTGATGTAAGCTTGGTCTGCTTGCTCTGTACGAACCCTCTAAATTTGATGCAATGCTATGGTACACTATGCGGGGACGATTATTCTGTATAGTCCGTGATTGTAAGTTAATGAATGGATGCTCAGCCGACGTCTAGTCGTCAACTTCAAGAGAGAGAGTGAGTCCGGTCGTAGCAAAGACGTCCGACAGCGGCTGCGTCAATCGGGATAGAGTTCCCTGTGGCCGCCGTAAGCTCATGCAATCAACATCGAATATGGAGGTATCTAACCTTGGAAGCCTTCGGGGTAGACATTGACGGGCGTGTCGGGGCTGGTGAACGAGCTATGCGGATGATCAGCGACGAGTCTACAGAACGGGAAGCACTCACTCGGATCCCCAGAACCCATAGTGAGAGATGCCGAGTGCGCGCGCTGTGAACTCGTAATCATGCGCGAAACCACCGGGATAGAAGAACTCGACGACCGTCGTGCGTGGGGTGGGGCGCATCCAAATAAGATTCGTTAGTCCATTGCCGTGGACACCCATCATGATCTAGTCGGGCATTAGGCGAATAAATGTCCTTGAAGGACAGAGGGACGCACAGTGGTTCGCACAGCCAGCCGTATTTGTTCCGCCCGACTCACTTTTTCCATGAGAACGACGTTCACCTCCCAGCCGTGCTCGTCTCGGAGCCTGTACAGCTCCCTCACGAGTTTCTGGTGGTCCTCTTCGATGAGCGTGCGCCGGCCCCATGCCTGTCGGGATATGTATGTGATGACGGGTGTGGCGGTAGTTGACCTCCCGTCATTCAGATCCATCCCGGCGAACTGAACGACGTTATTCCGGACTGTCATCCACCAGTTTGCACTGCCGGGGAGACCAAAGGGGACGGCGGCCGTTCGCTGGTAGCGCTGGAAGTTGTAGGCGCGCATTGCGGCGGAGCGGTCGGCGAGCACGACGCGCTCGAAGACGAAGGGCACCCCCATTTTGATGCGGTCATCCCAGTCGTCGAGGAACTCCATGGTCATCTCCGGAAAGGTCGACCGGACGACGAGCTGGTTCATATTCGTTGGGTCGCGCCATCTGAAGGCATCTAGTCTGTTGAAGAACATGTGGCGGGGTTGGGGGAGATTTGTGTTGCCATCTGACGGAATTGAGGGATCCAATGAAGAATACGTTCGCCAGAAACCGAAGAAAAGCTCTGCAGACCAATGGTAATAATGCCGGATACTGCAAAGGTGTTTAGAGTGGGTCTGCATGATTAATTACATTCCACTTACAACTGGGGGTGGTCGTTCACAAAGAACTACCGTAACGCCAAAGTTAGAATTGTTGGTTGCAGCGGCTGCGGTAGCAAATAAGGTGCACGAACCGTAACCCCGTCAATAACGGAAGCGCCAGTGCCAAAAAGCTGCTTGGCCTCAGCGGTACCGATTATCCGAATATCTTCATCCCCGGGCAGTCGAGAATCCTCTGCTTCTTTGCCAGGAAAAATCTCAATCCCTTTTGAATACATGTTCTCCGGGTCGGGAACGGAGTTAGGGTCGTCGGACACGACATATACGACGCCCTTGAAGAGATATAATTTATCAATTATAGACCAACCTGGCCAGACAGGGTTAAATCTGCTCCGCATGCAGTAAATTTAGAAAAATTACCTGGGACATTGGAGAGCACTTTCGACTGCGGTACTTGATTATTTCCCCACGTTAGACGGGTGTCGTAAACGCGAGGAGTCTTTTCTTGAAGTGCAGTGTTGACTTGGACAGACGGGTGCAAAGGAGGTGATATGGGAGCGGGAACGAGACGGGTATCGACATGGGAGTTTGAGTAATAGAGAATCGCCAGGAGCAGCGCCAGAACGAGCACGATTTCGCGTCGTGTCGGCGGCGATGGCGAATGGCTCATTCGGACAGCGACAAGCTTGGAATCGATCACGTGAAGCCCCGAAACTCATCTCCGAGACTCCGACGTCGACACCAAGTCGACACCAGTCTGTTAGGCTCCTCTGGCGGCGCAACGATCTGTAACATTCCACTCCACTCATGAATATAAAAATTTACGGCCTGAATTCGTTCCAAGATTTTGGATTTTGTTCGTCGTTGTGGCCGTTGTGAACATCATCTGGGTAGTCTGGGATCCTTCAATCTATCCTTCATAGTTCTTTATAACCTCTACATATACCTCAATTTTCACACGTCGGACTCGCCAATTACGACAGGCTCCAGGCTCCCATGTCGGCCGTTGACAGACCTATCTTCAGCGTGCGGGTATAGCTCGGCGCCAACAACCTTCCCAACCTTTATAACTTTCTTTGCATGCATCATGTCTAGTGTTATCTCCCCACTTGTCTCCACGTCTCCGGGATGGGGCTTTCCCCTCCGACTCTGCGCGAGATTCTCCTTGTTTGCCTCTTGTTGGCTGGTCTCTACTTGGTTTTTATTCCGGAAACGCGTCATCAGTTTCTTCCTGTCCCTGCACCTATTATCTCTTCAGCCCAGCCAAAACACGAGTCTCTCAACGATTCTGTTGTTGTGCCGCCAATATACAATACTAGACTGACGTGGAACAGCGCTTCGCAAGTCCCGCAAACTAAAATTATTTGCCATGTTCCAGGTAGGGTGGCCGCCGCTTGCGCGTATTGCGCAATTTTGATTGTGTTCGCAGGCTGGTCTATCATCGACCAACTATATATCTTTAAGGGAGTGGTGTACATCGTGTCTAATGACCCACACAAGATCCCCGACCTATCCGCGATATATTCAAAAGGAGTTGATATTGAAGTCGGAGAAGAGGCCGAGATGGCTCGGTTACCTGACGATACGGATATACGGATAATCAGCACCACCGAGGCGAGAGCCTTGTTTGGAACAGGAGCCCAAATTCTGGACGGCGTCACAGTTCGTCGACTTTTCCTTCCATTTTGAGCTCGGTTCACGTTCGTCCCAGTATTTTGTCAACGATCCCCCACAATTGTGAGTACCCAAGGTTACCCATGCACAGTGCTAATTCCTCAGCGTCCGACACTACTACCACTGGGCCGCGGAGCTCTGGTTCGGTTTCTGGCGGACCTACTCCTCCCTAGACCCTACAATCTCAGCCTCGGGAAACACGACCCTCCCCCCGCCGCGGCGCATGTGGTTCAACCGCGTCGACGCGTTCCGCTGGCGCGACTACTCCACGATGAACCAGTGGGTCGTGCGCTCGTCCTTCCCGGACCTCACGATGGAGTTCCTCGACGACTGGGACGACCGCGTCAAGATGGGCGTGCCCTTCGTCTTCGAGCGCGTGGTGCTCGCGGACCGCTCCGCCGCGATGCCGGCGCTGAACTACCAGCGCTACCAGCGCACGGCGGCCGCGGCGTTCGGGCTGCCCGGGAGCGCGCACTGGTGGATGACGATCCGGAATAACGTCGTGCAGTTTGCGGGGCTCGATCCGGAGGAGGGCGCGGGGACGCGCCGGAGGCCGGTCATCACGTATATCTCGCGCCAGCAGTGGGGGAGGCGGATGCTTATACCGGCGGACCATGAGAAGCTCGTGTGGGAGCTGCGCAAGCTCGAGGCGGTGTATGGGTACGAGGTGCATATCGTCGTGCCGGAGAAGATGACGCGGCTGGAGCAGCTGCAGCTGGCGGCCCGGACCACGGTGCATTTTGTTGCTTTGCGTTCAATTTGCCTTGTGTATTGATGCGCGCCAGATATTGATGGGCGTACATGGCAATGGCCTGACAAGTCTGCTGTGGATGAAGCCGAATGGGCGTTCCACCGTGATGGAGTTCTTCTACCCTGGCGGTTTCGCGCACGACTACGAGTATACGACGCGGTCCCTCGGTGAGTTGTCCCACTTGTCAAACGCTTCTGTCTAATCCGTATGCAAGGCATGACGCACTACGGCTTTTGGGACTCTCTGTAGGTTGGCTTCTTCTAGTGTCGACTTTTATTCATCCTTGCCAGGGCATTCACGAGCCCAGATCTTCCGTTGCCATCATACCCGGAAGGCTTTCAAGGTTCGTCACATCTTTCATCGCCATTAAATGCTCATTATCCGTTTGCAGGGAACGCAATTCCTCTCGATGGAGCAGCGGTGGCGGAGCTTTGTATACAGCGCCTTACGCTCGAGGCAGAGGTGGACGATGGATAATGAACAATCGATTAGCAATGTACTCCATAGCAGTGTGATCCATAGGAATCATATACACGGAGATTTAGATGCGCAAAAGAGTTGAAGGCGTTGTTGCTTTGAATACACACAAGGCGCTTGCTCGGAGTTATACATTATATTCTGTCTAGTCCATTAAACGGTTCTTCTGTCTGTCATGGTGCGTACAATACATCCTGTGCCGGCGACCTCCGTCAGCTGTGAAAGCTCAATTAGCCCGCGCCAGTCGACACAACGAATAAACCGACCTTCTCGTGCCATCCCAGTAAGACGCTCCCGCTGATGTCACCCCAGCCTGGCATTGCCATACCTTTGTAGAGGTACTTCATGAGGGTGTCCTGGCCGTCCTGCGACAGGCCCTTGATGACAGCGGGGATTTCGGTGGCTTTGGTAGTGTTCAGGATCGTTAAGAGCGTTTGAAGCGTGACGGTCTGTGAACGGTGTCGGTGACTGCGCAGACTATAACATGCGCGCTGCGCACCTTTGCCTCTTCTACGTTGGGCCCGTACGGCGCATCCTCGAGGACTATATTCAGCGCCCCTACGACGTCGCTCCTGCAGGCCATTAGAGAGAGCTAGGGTTAATATGCGAATATAGTTACCTTGCGAGGGCACCACGGACTGCGTTCTGGCGCTGTTTCGCATCGTCGAGGACCTGTGCGGGGTCGCGGGGGTCTGCGTCAAAGAGCTCCTCTTCCTGGAGGACGTCCTCGTCGTAGGCGTCGATGTCGATCTTGCGGAACGCAGTGTCCATGATGAAGAGGTGTTTGTGCGTGTTGTGGTCGTCGATTGCCAATTTGGGAAACTCAACGCTTTCAATCCCAAAAGGCAGCCTGAATCGACGCGACGCGCAAACGGCACAAACCTTGCCAAGCTCAGGATTACGCGTCAGATAAAGGACTAGAGCGTGAATAAATAAGGAATGCTCTACTCTGGCTTTGCTAAGCACTGTGGCTGGCTTGAATGGCCGTTCACTTTCTGCCGGAAAACTCACAACTCGGCAAGTCAAATGAGGTGACGTGCGGAAGCAAACTTGCGCAAACCTCGCTGGCGTATAAATACCTGGCCTTTGTTTGGTTGGGGCAATCGCTTCTTTCCCCAAGACCACCACCACCACCAAGTTCATCTCTACCCACCTCCTACCCCACAAGTACACGATGATTGCCCTCCAGCCCCGCTTCCTCGTCCTCCTCGCCCTCTGCCTCGCAGCCTCTTCCACCGCCCTTCCTCGCCTCGAAGTCGGCGAGTCTGAGCCCTGCAACGAACAAGTCAGTCCTCCATCGTTTTCTTCATCTCGCCGTGGCTCATTTTGCTTCTTTAGACCGTAAATCTCGCCCGTTCTACCCCAGACCTCCCCGCCGGCGTCGCAGCCCCAGTCTCTCCCCCACACGTGATGCGCAACATGCCCGATGCCCCCAACCCCGCCAACCTCGCCGCTGGTGCTCCCGCCCACATCCCTGTGGTCCCGCGCGACATGCCTGATACCCCAAAGGGCCCCGACGCCGCTCATCTCCCCGCCGGTGTTCCCGTTTCTCTTCCTGCTGTCCCGCGTAACATTCCCAACGCCCCCGACGCCCCCAAACTTCCCGCCGGTGCTCCCGCCGCTGTCCCCGTCCCGCGCAGCCTGCCCGCCACCCCGAAGACGCCCGACATGCCCGTCTCTCCCCAACACATGGTGCGCAAGCGTGCCCCTCCTCCCACGCCCACTCTCCCCTTGGACAAGCCCGCCACGCCAGTGGACAAGCTGCTCCCCATCAAGCGCGACGAGACCTCTCCCGATGTCGCCATGAAGGACATCGGCCTCAATACGACGAAGCGTGCCCCACCTACGACCCCCGATCTTGCCGCCATGCTCTCCAATCCACACGCTCCCATTTCCGCGCCGAACCCTCGCTCCAACGCCGATGTTCCTCAACCGCTGGGGCACTCTGCCATAGACCGCCAATACTCCCGCGATATGACCGACACACTTATGACAGGTCTGTACTCTGCGGGAATGCCAAGTTCTTCGACCGAGAAATCCGACGACATGGCCATCAACCGCCCTACCATTCTCGAGGACGTCGACTCCAACTCCGACCCTCTCGTTCACTCCAACGCGCATCAAGGAACGCAGGACATGGCCGTGGCTGGCACGGGCACAGGTTCTAGCGGTCAGACTTTGCACACCAACAAACACGACGATGGGAATGGCGACGAGACGGAAGACGCTGTTGTTGGCGGCGGCCTCCTCCACACCGACTCGCAGCAGACTCCAGGACGTCGGGATGTGCCAGTCGACGAGCCGAACTCGACGGACAACGAGGACGACAAGGTCATCACCACGCCTGGCGGACAACCCGTCTATCATGAGCACGAGTCCAGGGCGATGAGGGCGCATGACGAACACCGCGCTCACCACTAGATGTCTTTTCTTTTCTTCTCGTTTGCATTACTATACCTCTTTCTCTTGGGTTTCGTGGTGAATATATGGGCTGGTTTCGATTCTTTTCGATTGTGCGCTTCTTGAGCATCTTTTGGGTCATTGTCTATTCAACTTACCGACTGTCGACGCCCTACTCCTCGTTCTTTTCCCTCGAAAGTACTTCTGCAACTATCACCGGAAGGACTGTATTTCCAGAGACTTTTGCGCATCCAGATTTCTTAAATTCTTTTGCCGGCGCTTGCGTGTCGAGTATACTGTACTATTTCGACCGTAGATTCAGCCACTGTGACCTGTGACCACTTAGATTCACCTTTTGATTGATTCAATTTCCTTTTTGGGCGATTTTTCGGTATTTCCCGGTGAATTTTAGCAGGAAACCAGCCAAAAACCGCGATCCCAAAAGCCAGTGACCTGTGACGAAAATTAAATAGATTCAATTCGGGTCTGGCTGTGACCTGTGACCTGAATCTATGGTCGAAATAGTACAGTAGTCTGGTCATGGTCACGTGCTGTGACTTCTCGCGTTTATCCCTCCTTCCTCAACCAAGTTCCTTCTGTTCTTCTTTGAGGCAATACTATGGGGTTACTCATTCCACCGAAATCTAGGACCATTATTTTTGACCATGGCCGGCCCGTATCGACCTTGTGACCGTCTTCAAGAAGTACGAAGAAGAAGTTCGTCACGGTTGGAGTCTGGAGATTATCTGCCATATGTCATTCCCAACAGAGCTCCCCAGTTTCCCTCTGCACAATGCGTTTTTTCGGTCTAGTTTTTGCTGCGTCGGCAGTGTCCATCTCTGCCAAAACCCTCGTCGGGATCCCGACATTTGACTTCAACGCCACATCCACAGCGCAGTTCTCTCTATCCAAAATCACCCGCGTGCTCGTGGATTCGCGTTTCCAAAATACCGTCGATTCGGATGGAAAGACCCTCATTCCTCCGACGTTGCTGGCTTTTGCAAAGACGTTCGCGTCGGATCTCGTTGGGTTGGGGCTTCGAGTCCCCGTTGAGGTCGCGGGTTCGGCGCAGCCTGGCTCTATCTTTCTTACGATATCGTCTGGGGGTGTGTTCCTGGACGCGGCGGGGAGGAATACGTCTGAGGGGTATACGCTGAGTGTTGGGGCGCAGGGTGTGGTTATCGCGGGCGCGAGTCCGCTGGGTGCGTTCTGGGGGACTCGGACCTTGATACAGCAGGCCAAGCTCGGGGGGATGCAGCTACCCATCGGTTTGGGCAGTGATGCGCCGGCCTGGCCCACGCGAGGGGTAATGGTGAGCGCCCATGTCTCGGGTCTGATACAAGTATTGACCGTACAACAGCTCGATGCCGGACGACACTACTACCCGCCCGAGTTCCTCATCGAAATCTGCGCATACCTTTCGTTCTTCAAGCAGAACACGTTCCACCTCCACCTCAGCGATAATCTGTTCAACAACGTGAACATCTACTCGCGCGAACGGTCGCTCGATCTGTACGCTGCGTTTCGACTGAACTCGGACGACCCTGCGGTGGCGGGGCTTGTGCGACCGTACAGGTTCAACGAGAGCTACACGCGCGAGACGTTTGACGGGATACAGTCTTCCTGTGCGGCCAGAGGTGTCACGATTATTCCTGAGCTCGAAAGTCCCGGCCACGCGCTAGTGATCGCACAGTGGAAACCGGAGCTCGCGCTTGCAGATCTTAGTCTCCTGAACATTAGGTATGCCATCGTTGACCTCACGCGGTTGAAGCTGATGTATAACTACTTCAGTCACCCCGAGACGATCCCAACCATGGAAGCCATTTGGCGGACGTTTTTGCCTTGGTTTCACTCGAAAACCGTACATATCGGCGCGGATGAGTATGACAGCAGTCTCGCGAACGACTACATCCTCTTTGTCAACACTCTATCGTCCTTCATTGGGTCGTCCTCCAGCAAAGACATCCGCATCTGGGGCACCAACGAACCGTCGAACACCTCCACCGTCAGCCGTAACATCACCATCCAGCACTGGGAGTTCTTCGAGGACAATCCGTTCAATCTCATAAAACAAAACTACAGCCTGCTCAACTCGGACGACGGATTCTACATCGTCGGCAAGTGGTCCGGGAGCTATCCGCAACAGCTCAATGTCACGCGCATCTTCGAGGGCAACCCCGCCGGTGGGGCGTGGGCCCCGTATGTGTTCGACACGAACAATGCGACGAACAACCCGCCGCGCAGCGATCCGCGGGTGGTGGGGCATATCGCGGCGCAGTGGAACGACTACGGCCCGAATGCGACTACCGTCACCGAGGCGTACTACTCGTGGCGCAATGCGCTGCCGGCCCTCGCGGACAAGCAATGGGGCGGAGTTCTGGCGCGCGCGCAGTACGATGCTATTTTCGACGATCTGCATTCCGTTATTCCGGGGCAGAACCTCGATCGGGCGATCGCGTCGAAGACGGATGTCATCCTGCGCTATGAGTTTGCTACGGCGGATGGGGGAAGGGTGGCAGACTCTTCGGGGAATGGGTACGACGGAACTTGTCTCGAGTGCGGCATTAACAATGGAGTCGTTTCCCTCTCGTCGTCGAGCAGCCGGCTCACGACGCCGCTCTCGTCGAAAGGCCGCAACTACACACTCTCCTTCTCCATCAACCCCTCGTCCCACGCGCCCATTGGAGCCTCCATACTTTCTGGCCCCGACTCGACCCTCGTCCTGGGGAACGGCACGCTCCCGAACCTTGCGTTGATATCAGGGAACCAGGCCTACGTGCTCAACTACACGCTCCCGCGCGACGTGTGGACAGAGGTAGCGCTGGTCGGGCGCGGGAATGCCACCTTTTTGCGTGCGGGAAGCGCCCCGGAGATGCAGTTTCTGACGATTTTGGGAGTGAATGGAGATAGTTTCCAATGGAAGCCTATCGCGGTGGAGGCGCCGCTGGCACAAATTGGGGGGAATGGTTTTGTGGGGAGTTTTGCCAAGTTCCAGTTACGAGGGAGTGCATGAATGCGCCGGGGTGATACAAAAAATATGTACTTGATATACAGGAACACAAGATGATGATCATGTATCATTTTCACCTTGAACAGTGACTCTAGTGAAGCACCATTGCAAAGATGGAAATGCCTTGGGGAGTTTCGATTCCCACCGCCACTGATCAACCGCCTCGGTGTCTATATTCGATTCGACCGACAAGCAACTTAACTGGGAATGCCCAGGCGCTGCGACTCGCTTTGGATCCAATCTCGACTTGAGCATCGCGATGAGATACCGGAGTGACCGGTCGCACTGCAAAAGCCCTAGCTTCAGCCGCTCCAATTGAGGCAGTAAGGAACGAGAGTCTTTCCAAGTCAGTGCGTGGATCACATCAATAGAACTGTTGACGTCATATAGGTCCATTACAGTGAGGCTCTTCAACGACGGGAGGCATTCCAAGAGAATAGTAAGTTCCCCGAGGCTGAGGGATAGCCCTTGAATCTCCAGTGATTCCAACTCGAAACTCGATCGGAGCTGGAAAGCGGTGAATGCCTCCGGCGACCACTCGTTGCTTTCTTCGATGGCTTCGAAAATAAGGGTTTTCAAAGAAGGAAAAACGAGAGGGCGGAGGAAATTTGCTGTGTTGATCTCGTTCAAGAGTTCGAAAGAGAAGTGCGCATAAGTGAGGAAAGGGAGGGTATGGTGGTCGTGCAGCATAACATCGTTTCCTTGAGGAAAGGGATCCAAGATCCCAAAGGTGCAATTCACGAGGCTCGTACACTGCACCAAAACCGTCATGGACGAGAAGCCGAGAGGCTCGGAAACACGTAGGTCCGTCAACTGAGACCAAGGGAGTACAAAATTGAGCAGGCTGCGGCCATGGGTATTAAGGGTGAAACTGCGCAACGAAGGAGAGTCTCGGAAAGCTGGGTAAGGTGTGCGTATAACGGTGTGGCGACCAACAGGATCTTCACTGTCGATGTGTAAAATTTCGGCATCGCACCCGCTGTAGGAGGCAAGCGCATCGAAAGAATTCCAGGACAGTTGGAGGTGAACTGTCTTGAATTGGTGTATCAGTGCCAACGCATGCTGAAGTGGATCGGAGTGGAAACACTGCGCAGACAAAGATATGGGTAGTGGGGACGCGCTGGAAACCCAATTTTCCAGCATGTTGTTGTCGCGGAGTTGATTCATCCTCCTCGTCATGACGAGTTGAAGCTCCGTCCACAACATGGGAGTGTCCAATGCAACGCGCCTCCATCTCGAGCATATCTGCACAAGCAGGAGGGGTGCTAACAGCGGGCTTGGATTTCGGACCGTTCCCCCGGTGTCAGCGCGAGGACAATTCATGAATATAAGAGATAAAATCTCGGGAGGTAAAAGCCTCAGAGGGGACGTTATGGCGCGAAGTGTCCTGACCCGTTTCTTTCGTCTGTTGCGCTGCATGATTAGCTCCCTATATTGAGCGCGCAATTCCAATATTTGAACATTCAGAGATCCAAGAGCTGTTGTTTCTTCATGCACCAGTTCATTGATACGTAGGCGGTCCGAATCCGGCGGTGAATCGTTGGTGCCCGCGTAAGCATCGACGATTTCTGCGACCGTCTGGCACTCTGGATTACTATCAATTGAACGGAGAAGCCCATGGACTCGCACCTGCATAACTGCGTTCAATGTTGAAGAAAACAATTATAAAAGGGCACCGGCACGAACCAGGCCTATACGTGCTCGGACGTAGCCGCCTGCCAGTGATCAGGCGCGGAAAACGGCGCCGCCCACCTTTTGCGGGCCGGAAGCGCCCCGGAGATGCAGTTTTTGGCGATTTTGGTAATGGCAGGCGCCGGTGGCACAGATCGGCGGGAACGGTTGTGGGGCGTTCTGCCAGGCTCCAGTTACTCGAGGGAGCGCATGAATACGCTGGGGTGATACAAAAAAATATGTATACTTAAGACTATAGGAGATACTAGTATACAAGAACACAGATTATGATCATGGACCATCTTTACCCTGAACAGCAAAACACCATTGCAAAGTTGGAAATGCTTTGGGGAGTTTCCATTCCACCACCACCGGTCAAGCGCCTCAGTATCTATATCCGATTCGAGTGACACCCAAGTCAACTGGGAAAACCCAGGCACTGCGACTCGCCTTGGATCCAATCGTGACTTGAGCATTGTGATGAGATGCCGGAGTGGCCAGTCGCACTGTAAGATTCCTAGCTTCAGCAGCTCTAACTGAGGCAGTAAGGAATGAGAGTCGTTCCAAGTCAGTGCGTGGATCACAGCAACAGAGCTGGCGACCCCCTCTACGTCGATCACAGTGAGGCTCTTCAACGAAGGAAGGCATTCCAGGACAATAGTAAGTTCCTCGGGGCCGAAGGATAGCCCGTGAATCTCCAATGATTCCAACTCAAAACCTGATCGGAGCTGGAAATCGGCGAGTGCCTCCGGCAACCACCAGCCACGTTCTTCCTTAGAATCGAAAATGAGGGTTTTCAAGGAAGGAAAAACGAGAGGACGGAGGAATTCTTCTGTGTTGGTCTCGTTTAAGCGCCAGAAAGTGAAGTGCGCAAAAGTGAGAAAGGGGAGGGTGCGGTGGTCATGGTGTGCAACATCTTCTCCTTCGATGAAGTGACCCATCATCCCAAAGGTGCAATTCACGAGGCTCGTACACTGCACCAAAACCGTCATGGACGAGAAGCCGAGAGGCTCGGAAACACGTAGGTCCGTCAACTGAGCCCATGGGAGTACAAAACTGAGCAGGCTGCCGCCATGGGTATCAAGGGTGAAGCCGCGCAACGAAGGAGAGTCTCGGAAAGCTGGGTAATGAGCTGGGAAATATGTGCGACCAACGATCTCGATGTGCAAAATTTCGGCGTCGCACCCGCTGTAGGAAGCAAGCGCTTCGGAAGAATCCCAGGACAGCTGGAGGTGAACTGCCTTGAATCGGCGTATGAGCGTCAACGCATGCAGAAGTGGATCGGAGTAAAAACATCGGGCAGACAAAGATATGGGTAGTGGAGACGCGTTGGAAACCCAATTTTCCAGCATGATGTTGTCGCGGAGCTGATTCCTTGGATGGACGAGTTGAAGCTCCGTCCACAACATTGGAGTGTCCAATGCAACGCGCCTCCATCTCGAGCATATCTGCACAAGCAGGAGGGGTGCTAACAGCGGGCTTGGATTTCGGATCGCTCGCGTCCCGGCGTCAGCGCGAGGACAATTCATGAATATAAGAGATAGAATCTCGGGAGGTAAAACCCGCAGAGGGGACGTTATGGCGCGAAGTGTCCTGACCCGTTTCTTTCGTCTGTTGCGCTGCATGATTAGCTCCCTATATCGAGCGCGCAATTCCAATATTTGAGCATTCAGAGATCCAAGAGCTGTTGTTTCTTCATCCACCAGTTCATTGATGCGGAGGCGGTCCAAATCCGGCGGTGCTTCGTTGGTGCCCGCGTATGCATCGACGATTTCTGCGACCGTCTGACACTCTGGATTACTATCAATTGAACGAAGAAGTCCATGGACTCGCACCTGCATAACTGCGTTCAACGTTTGGAGAAAACGATCACAAAGGAAGAACAAACAAACGCGTCACGTCCTCACCCTGACTCAAAAAAAAGAATAGAAATAAAGCCGTTGGATCTAGATTACATATTCAATGCGCTGCAAATTGCAGCCCTCATTTCCTTTTTTTCTTTTTCTTTGGTACATGAACATTTTATGTACAAAGATGCGTCGATCACAGCCGCTGTGTGCACTCGAACTCCACCTCCATTTTCGGAAACACGCGTTCCAGCTTCCACTGCCACCACCATCGGTCAAGGGGAAGTGTAGCTTTGTACGATATGAGGTGAAGACGATTCAGCGACGATAAAAGTGGCAAACGTGCGGCTGCGGTTCCCACCGATTTCTCCCTCGATCGAATCATCGCGACACAAGACTCGAGAGAATCGTCGGACTGAACGAAACCGATTTCTAGTCTCTCCAGCTGAGGTAGAAGGTGAATGGAGCTATCCCAAGTGAGGAGCCTGAAAAAGGCGATAACGTCGCCGATGTCCAATTTAACAGTTTTCAAAGTCGCGAGACTTTCGAAGAGGCTTCGAAGTTCTGCAGTGGATGGGGTCACCATCTGTAACTCTAACGTTTCCAAGATAAAGGCGGACCGAGTCTGGAATGAATTGAATGTGGGAGTCGACCACCAGAAAGAGTTCAAAGAGGATTGGAGTACGAGTTTTTTCAACGAAGGAAGAATGAGAGGCGCTAGAAAATTCTCCGTGGTGCTGGAATCCAAGCGATCAAACGAGAATTGTGCATCGGCGAGGGAGGGGAAAGTGGTACATTGCTGCAAGGCAGCGTCTTCTTCGTCATCGAATGGTGCCAGGGTGCCAAATGTGCAGTGCACAAGGTTAATACATTGGACTAACACGCCCATAGAATCGAAGTAGAGGGGCTCGCGGACGCTCAGATGCGTCAATTGAGCCCACGGAAGCGAAAATTTGAGTAGGGCAGGATTCAAAGGTGAAGTAGAGATCAAGGTGAAGTTGTGCAATGACGATGAGTGTTCGAATATCGAGTATTTTCTGTTCGGTGTGAATGGATCGTTGGAATGTTCTTCAACCTCAATCTGCAGCTCTTCCACGTCAACTTGAAGTGCAGGGCGATCGCGGCGAACTTTTCGCATGGCCACGAGACCATAAATAGAATCCTTGGGAAGCTGCAGGTACAAGCTCTTGAAGCGACTGGCCGTGATCAAAGTCCGCCTGAGCGCCTGAGAGGAATCACATCTAACGGTAAGGGATATGGGCAGCGGGGACGCGTTAACAATCCAATTGTGCATCAGGACCATTTGCCAGGCCTCATCCTCTACCCGAAAGGGAAGATTCAACTCCAGCCCGGTCCATAGCTTCGGAGTAGCTAGCGCAATATGTCTCCATCGTGAACATATACGCACCAGCAGAAGCGGTGCTACATGAGGACTCGGATTTCGCAAGAAGTGGTGGTCCTGGTCCTCCGCACGAGGACACTGCATGAAAATGAGAGATAAAATCTCGGGGGGCAGATAGCGTAGAGGGGATGTTATGGCACGAAGCTTCTCAATAGTCTTCCGTTGTTTCTTGCGCAGCAAACGCATATCCCCGAGCTGGGCGCGCATTTGGTCAATTTTGGCGTCGAGCGACGCAAGAGAAAGGTTCTCTTCAAGAATGAGTTGAGAAATGTGTGCGCAGTCGACATCCGACGGTGGATCGTTCGTGTGGGCATACGCGTCGATAATTTCGGCGGCGGTCTGTCATTGCTGAATGAGTGACAGTCCAAGTAGATTTGAGGAGAAAATGCGAGACCTTCATAGAGCGTCCGAGACGACTTTGTTTGTTGTGGCATTCATACTTGCTCTTGAAAGCTCTTCCATGATTCTCTATGTTAGTGACCGCCGCCGCCAGAACTGATACATATCCCTGTAGTGGCCCAGTATTGGCTCCCGCTGTGAAAGGATTGGATGACTACAGTATAATTGTTCTCCTCTCCGACTGTCGTGCACCCTGGCTTCGAATTCAGCTGACTCCGCGTCATTATCCGAGCAATAACGCGCGACTTCTGAGGGCCTATGTGCGTTATCTTTGGGCTGCATCTCCTGTTTGGCGTTTCTCTGGCGGAACGCGCGTTAATACGTCGATTATCGCGACTGCGAGTGGCTTGTCTAGAATTTACGGTCGTACCATCTTTCCCTGGCGGAACCAAGTCACGTAGACTCAATGTCTACTATTGGAGAATGGAGCCAGCCACCCAGATACAGACCAGAGCGCATGCAAGGGTCAACACTCACGTCTCGAAATGTTCCATTTTCAAAACAATACACATGTTCTGGGATATTCGAAGCGCTCTGTGTATTACAACCAGTCGGCAGAATGAGCGTCCAAGGACATCGGCGCCTGGCTGCTTTCACCCTCCCTAACTGGGGTACGCGAAAGTACGGCTGCGTGTCGCAGAACCGTCATTTTACGCCCACCATTCGACCTCCAAGGGACACTTAATTCGGCAATTTCAGGGTGCAGTGGTAGCACTCTGGGTGGGAATGGTCTGGCCGCAGATCCAAACGCCTCCTCCGGAGTAAGTTGACCTAGAGACTTAATCCACTGCCCAACCGCAGCCAGAGATACGCGGACCTCCCATGACCCTCCTTCCTATCGTAGCATGTGAAGTGTGAATCAGGATCAATGTATGTTGACCGTTTGGACCTACCGTGACCGTTTTACAAAGTGCAGCATTTATTCCAAATGCTAATAGATATCCCGCAGCGTGATCCAGGGCCTGCATAGGAAGTGGCCGGGGCTGCAGAGTACCTTCATCGCCAGTAAATTGGGCGTACGCTTCTGCTTCGGCAACGTTGAATCCCGTGGCTGTTTGTACCAGAGAATCGAACTGTTTGAAGATTAGAAATGTGGAGAAAGTCAAAACAAAAATCGCTCAACCCCGCGGCGGTCCTTCCAAGGCCCGTCCCAGCCCCACGCCGTTAGATTGGCGGTCACAATGCCAGGACGTAGAGAGGCCAACTCTCGAGAGCCGAAACCTTTTGCTTCAAGACCGCCAGGTCGATAAGCCTGCAAGAATACATCAGCGGTTGAAGCGAGATGCTTCAGTTTCTCGTGGTCTGAAGGAAGTGTAAGATCGAGTTGCGTTGTGCGTTTACCGCGGGAAGTATCGACATCGATTATTGGCAGGGACGGAAGGCGCGGGGATGTAACCAGCAGAACGTCTGCTCCATGAGCTGGAATGAGAGGATAAGGGCCACCATACGAATTGGCGCATTTTGGTAAACCAACCTGCAAGGGTCCGACCGGCAACGGGCCCAGCCAGTACGCGACTCAAATCGAGAACACGTATTCCATCGAGGGGACGCGTAAACTCGCCCGATATTTCTCTTTTGGGTGCATCGCCGATCTTGATAATCTGGACGGGAGGAGCACCTTCCAAATCTTTTGCATGAGGATGCCGACTCCATTCTGCCAGGGATCGCAGCGCCGTCGCGCACATTCCATTAGCAGCAGCCTCGGATTCGAATTCCACGGCGTCCCAGGTCTGAAGGGCCGACTGGACGCTTTCTCTTGAGGTTTCTGCCGAATCGGGGACATTTAGAATCGACAGGATGCCCTTTCGATGGCTATCCTGGAGTCAGTGAAAGCTTTTTGAAATGAGCTTTTCATTACTGAGGAAAATTTGTGTGGATTCGGACAAAGTGGTTTTCATCCTTCGTGCGATATAATCCAGCAATGCTGTCCCAGATGCCGCCGGGCAGACAGCCGTCGATGGTGTGCCACGCCTCGGTGTCTGTTACAAGATTAATAGGATCTGAAAGCCAAATGGACCGTTACTCTGACGGAATTCAAGTACGGCGTGTCGCGCATTCACCGTAACCTCCTGGTCAACCCCTGCCCTAAACAGATGGAACTGTGCAGCAGAAAGACCTGAGAGTCCAATAGTTGTCTAATAGATTTGAATTGAGACTGGTCATGCTTGGGAGCGATCCTGATACCTGTGCGACATTTCCGAGCTTGAATGAGGAATTTATAGCAGAATTGGGGTTGCTGGAGAGGTTCAAGCGCGACAAAAATTGAGCAGGCAACCCATTTGCCAGCCAAAGACTTTTTGTTGTACTTATAACTTCTATGGGCACTTTGAGCGTCGCCATGATGCAGAGTGCAGCAGAGCTTGCAGTGGATGTGGGAGCAATTCGGGCCATATCGGATCGGGAACGGCATGGCGGCCCGGGTGGTTGAACTTCGAACCACACTTTCAACCACACCTTCTGGATGGCACTGGCTTACCGTAGACCCTGGTTTGAAAAGATTCCACATTGGCAGCCAGTTCAGCAGTTGTCTCCTGGATTCCGCATCCAGTGTGGCGATCGACGACTCCAAGACGACTCGATGCCTGAAGTTGAGCAACAGGTAAAATACGTCGTCCTGGATAGGTATAGTCGTGAATGTTGCAATGTCTGCCCAATTCTTTTTTTTACAGCTTTTTTGCATATTGTTTTCTTTCGCAGCGCATTGTGCCTTTAATTCGATGCCGTCGAGACAGGACATTCACTTGGATGACGTTAATGGAATTCACAAACAGTACATTTACAGGTCGAACAGTATCAAGTCCCAACAATTTCTTCTTTCCGTACCTTGCTCATTGCCACATATCGAAAACCACTTTCCCTATTTTCGACTTGTCGAACGCCTCGTAGATTTCTGGCGCTTCATTGGGACCAACAATCCTGTCCACGAGGCTGTCTAACCCTCCGACGCCGCCGAAGACGTCTTGCCGTTTGACTATGCGAGGATGAATCCGGGTGAGTAAAGACGCGAGATGAATGCTCACCCAATAAATCGAATGCCATTGGGAACATCGCGCGCGCTGGACAACGCCTAAACGACGTGATGAAGACCCGCAGACTGCAGAGAAAACCGGCGAACATACCCAAAGTCGAAGGAAACATTTTTGTTGTACAGTTGTCTGCCGGTAAAGGGCATCTGTGGCTCTCCATGTACGCCAACTGAAATGATTGCACCGAAAGGTCGAACAAGGTCATATGCAAGTGATATAGCGCTTGGGTTTCCAACGATCTGAAGTCGTTGAGTTCTCGTACTCGAATATTTCCAAATACACTGACCTCCAAAACTGCCGTGCAGCCAACACCACCAGTCCAAGTCGTCACAGTCTCCTTGGCATCATCGATACTCTGAGTTACGAACTTGCCTGAGCCTTTCCCTGCGGTGTCAATCTTAGAATACACGGCCATGGCTTTCTCCCGTCGACTTTCAACCGGGTCGATTGCTACAATCTGGAACGGAAGTGGCTGGGACGAAAGCATATCTAGCAGGCTGACACAGGCGCATAAACCAACTGGACCGAGACCAATGATGGCGAAGGTCAGAACTCTGTCTTCTGGCAACACAGTAATGCTGGAGTCGCCCGGGAAGAAGCTGGCGGGCCACGGCCGTCCTGTGAGAGCCGGGAGGACTTTGGGGTGGTTCATCGCTTGCAGCGCCGCAAACACACCGGTAGGAAGAATGTCTGCGAGCATGAGCAACGAGCTGTCCGCAATCCCCGCGAGTGCCTTCGTTTTCATGTCATCGGACAATGTGGACGGCCACGATGTCGCGTCATTTAAGTTGAATAGAGTTCCTCCGGCCTTCGGCACTCGAACGAATTGTGCTTGCCCACCCTCGAGCGCCGGGCTCCCAAACAGTGCACCGAGAGGGCAGCGACAAGTGTAGCCCATACGACAGACGCTTCAACCGATAGGTAAATATATTCACCTAAAATGAAACATCTACTCACTTACATTCCCCGCAATTCACGGTAAAGGGTGATACTACCTGAAGCGCAGATTTATGGGTTTTCGCTGATATTAACCGGACAAGAGAGTACCTTATCGCCAACCTTCAACGTTGCGTACAGCCCGGGTCTTCCTTGTGAATGAGCACCATAGGAGGACCCGAGTTCGACTATTGTGCCCATAAATTCGTGTCCAGAGGTATGACTACAACGGTATTCAACCACGGCACGCCGAAGTTATTCAGAACTACGTACATTTTTTCTACACCGGCGTGGCCTCTGTACACGTGAAGATCGCTTCCTGGATGGATGTAGAATCAAGTCAGTTTATAAAACGGCTCGAAACCATTACCACAAAGTGCTGCGAGCTAATTCGCCCAGAAATTCAACCAAGTTTCAACTCTGCACATGTGGAACATACCGTCACTTTCACGATCGCATCGTCAGCGTCTTGGATCCTGAAGAGAGTATGCGCGGTTCGGATCACTCCAGTCCAGTGGGTCAACTCAGGATATCTGCTCACTTGGGAACAGGGATGGATTCAACTCGAATGTCGAACGATGGAGGATGCCAGCGTATAGCGGTCATCATTTCGGGCATGGAGTCGGACGGGGCCATTGGCGTCGGGAATACAATTGGACCTGGGTGCGCTCGTGGTAAGTACGAGAAAGCTTGTGCGAGCTAGATTCAGGGGAGGTCGCGGTTCGGCTGCCGTTCGGTTGAACCGCACTCCTTTAGCCGGTGACACGTGGTCGCATTTCCTGTGACGCTATTTTTAGCGACTCGGACTAAACCTTTCGGACCTCCACCGCAACTACTAAAAGTATACAGCCAGTGTTGTATCGCCGCTGGTTTTACCCCCAATGAACCAAACGACTTCCAAATGAACATCCATATTCTCCGCATAAGAAACTTTCGCCCACAACTGGATTCAATCTTCAATTTTCAAGTTGGTCCAAGGTATTCGCTGTTCTCCCAATTGTTCCGTATTTGCGTTTTCCTCTCTCTTGTGTGTAAATGCTGTGGCAGCGGGCAAGTAGGCCACATCTTCTCGGAGCCGGAGTCGCTTGTCCGGGGCGTTCCACCAAGTTCCACGGCCATCGAAAAACTTCTATTATCGGGCCTTTCTTTTGGACCAATCTTAGACCGGAAGTTAGACCATCGGTTTATTTGCTTCATAGGACATGCTGCGACGGGACCTCAAGCACGTACAACATTCGCGTCAGCCGGTCGATGAGCGTGAACGGACGTATACAGGTTCACCATCTATTTCCTGTACATCCATGTACATCGTTCAGATTATTACACGTCAGTGCGAGTTTCATTTGTGAATATTTTGATCATGCAGAACCTAGTAAGCTCCAGCATAGTTGGGTATCAAATCGCATCCCTCCGAGTCCTTTCGGATCCCAGGAGTGCCTTCAGTCTAGCTGTGTAGGTTGTCGTGTGATCCCCGCTGCACCAGAATATTCTATCATTCCACAGATTGCTTGTATGAAAGGACTTAATAAATTAGTCTAGTCTGAGGACCTAGACCAATATTTATAACGAGAGACTACTAGCTACAAGTGCCTTCCCGTAAAGTAAATTTATTCCTCCAGAATATTCGCTTGATGCCGGGCACCGGCCTTTGGCCATCAAGGAGGCTCCTTAGGTGTCCCCGAATCTGCAGGTTTCTAAGTGAATATGTTCCCTCGAAAATGCGTATGAAAAGCTTCGAGTTTGCCTTGACTGTGCGACTTCCTCAATGGCCGAAAGGATGCGGACTAAATGCCACCTCGGCATGACACGAAACAAAAATATTCTGCCAGAATAAATTTACCTCACGGGAAGTCATCCACTCGGACTCGAGACTCCGGACACGATTCCAAATTGAGTAGGATTATTGCCGTTTTAAGGCACGGTTAACCCCGCTTTGACCCCGCGGGTCCAAATCGGGTCTTTACTTAGCCCCACCAACGCCATTGCACGCAAGAGTCACGTATTCCTCCATACCAGCTCAACAGCCCGCATATTACTCAACCCCACGGACTACGAAAACAACGGATCGACGCGGTCAGGGTCGGAACCAAACGGGATATCGCCACGACAGCAAATCTCGAGTCAGAATCGTAAATCATACTTAAATGGCTCCACACCGTACGCGCCTATTATTGTTGCGCTTTCCTTTCCATGCTCACAGAAGAGCCCGGTGCTGCAGCTTCACTGAGTCGCAATCTGTGGCAGTCAGACACGTCGCCTGGCATACCACCTCTGTTGCATTCCCTCGGGGAGCTCCGTTCGGTGCTGAGTCTTGCCGCGAGTGATCTATATATCTTTTGTGGGAGCCAGAGTCAGGATATTCCAGTAAGTTGACTACCCAGACGAAGCGCGACCTACTGACGATCGAAATGCGAAGGTATGGGATAAGAAGACCTTTCGATTCAAAGACAATCTTCGCGGTCATACCGGGGCTGTATTGGCCCTCGAATACGCCGAAGACCGGAAATGGCTATTTAGTTCGTCTGGCGACAGCACTGTTCGAGTGCGCGCAACCTGCTCCACAAAAAAAAAAACTCATCTTTGGCTTAGATTTGGTCAACCACCACTTTGACACCAGTTTACGTTCTGTCCCCGTACTCGGATACCGCTGCAGGTGACCTATTCTCTCTCGCATGGTCTCCCTCATTGCAGACCATCTACGTGGGGTGCCAGAACACGTCCCTCCAATGGTACGACTTCAACTCCGAGCACCATCCCATGAATGGGACTAGCGCCCTGTTCGGCGACACTCCTGGGTTCGCGTCTGGTACCTCGACGCCTCGCAAGGCGCACAAATTTTTTGACAGCTACCCCCAGTACGAGCGAAAACCCGCAGACATTCATGCCAACAATAATGCGCCAAGCCGCGACATCTCGCCGCATTCCGATCGTGGCAATGTTCCGCCGCCCCGGGCATATCTGAATATTCCGGTGGAGAATGTGATCGACTCGGCCCATTTCGGGTATATCTATTGCATGGCACTCCTCCAGGACGGAGAGGCGGGGGATGTTCGGCTTGTAACCGGAAGCGGAGATGAGTTTGTCAAGGTCCGTCATCGGTCTATCTTTGACCGATATAGACTAAAAGCAAGCAGATTTGGGAGTGTTCGGGGATGCCTACCGAACTGCATGCGTTTGAATGCAACAATGGCGCTATCTACTCGTTGGTCGTCAAGGATGAAACTGTCTATGCTGGATGCCAAGACGGCTCTGTGAAGGTCTTGGATTTGGAAACGAAGACCTTGGTTCGCACCATAATTGTACAAGAGGTTCGTGGATCGTCCGTGGTCTGAATTGCGCTCACAATGCTTCAGGGTATAGATGTTCTCTCGATGTCAATGGCCAACTCGGATTTATACACATGCTCCGCTAATGGTCTGGTGCAGAGATTTTCCGCGTCTTTCGACTGCACTGCCTCCTGGCACGCACACAACGGCATCGTGCTCTCTTCCATAATTACTCATGGTAATTCAAAAGATCATTCTTGTCTCATTACCGGAGGAAACGACATCACATCAAGGTTTGTCCGAACTTGGTCGACTTGTGCCCCACCTCACCACTTCCAGGTTTGGGAACTCACTTCACCGCCAGAGGGGGACTCTACTGAGAACGACAGACATATTGTGCTGCCGTCCCTCGATTGCCATGCATCTGGTCTGTACCCAACTCTTGGCGTCTTTCTCGTCCTCACCTGCAAATAAGATACTTTAACATATGCGCTCTCCAAGTTTGTTTCCATTCCGAGCGTAAGCTGCTATCCATCGCATCGTGAGGACTGCCGGCAGGCCGCGATATGGCTGAAGAAGTGCTTAAGCCAACTGGGAGCCAAATCGTCTCTTGTAAGCACCTGTCGGATGTCATATTCCCAAATAACATATACCCGATCGCGTAGCTTCCGACCGGAGAAGGGATGAATCCCCTTGTCCTCGGCACATTCAGCGGCGCGACGCCCAAGGGCAAGCAATCAAAGCCCCGTGTGCTGTTCTACGGGTAGGTCGAATAAATATACCTTAGACCTCACGCTCACGAATCCTGCAGCCACTACGACGTCATCTCGGCCCCATCTGAAGGTTGGGACTCTGACCCGTTTCACATGGACGGCCGAAATGGATACCTGTACGGCCGCGGAGTCACCGACAACAAGGGCCCAATCCTAGCGGTTGCATGCGCTGTTGCAAACCTGCTCTCTATCCGAGCGCTCGGTGTTGATGTCGTATTTTTGATTGAAGGGGAGGAAGAATGCGGGAGCAATGGCTTCGGCGACGCGGTCCGGAAGCACAAGGTAGACTAGTTTCCTTGTCTCTCATTAATCTGAGGAATTCTGTAGGACCTCATTGGGGACATTGATGCTATCTTGGTTAGGTCCGCACCTGCCTTATGCTTTCACTGCTGTCGACTAATCAATTCCGCAGCAACTCGACGTGGATTGCAGAAGACACACCTTGCATCACGTATGGGCTCCGCGGAGTGGTGCATTGTTCTCTTGAGGTTCGATTATACGCGGAAAACGACCCCATTTGCTCACCCACCTCCAGATATCAAGCGACCTTCCTGATCTGCACTCTGGTATTGAAGGCGGCGCGGTGGTGGAACCATTGCTCGACATGTAACTCTGACTCGTTTCGTTTCGCCCACCCTATGCTTACACGGCTTGCAGGGTGCATTTACTTTCCACACTGACTGACGCACAACATCAAGTCCGCATCCCTGGATTTTGTATGTCCCACTGAACGTTTTACTTCCCAATTTTCACGACCTTTACTCTTTTCAGACGACCAGGTTCGTCCACAGACAGAGTCGGAGAAGGAGTTGTACAAGCGGCTTGCGACGGTCACTGGCCGGCCGGCGGCCTCGCTGTCGTCCCGATGGCGAGAGCCATCTCTGACAGTCCATTCCATTGAGATTTCTGGACCCAAAAGTTGGTGCTATCCCGCGCCACGTTTCGTTTCTCAAACTCCCTTCCACAGATGCTACTGTCATCCCGGGTACAATCAAATCCCAAGTCTCACTGCGTATCGTGCCAGATCAGGACCTGGACTCTATTGCAAAGTCTTTGTGTACACATCTTGAAACTTCGTTCAAAGACCTGAAATCGCCCAACGCCCTCAAGGTCGGATCGTTTTTCCTTTGATTCGCAGTATTATTGACCAGCAGACAGGTCACCGTGGATAACACCGCCAACTGGTGGTTGGGGGAGCTCGACGATTTTTGGTTCAAAGCTCTCGAAAGCGCTGTCCAAGAGGAGTGGGGCATGGAACCGTTACGGATACGAGAGGGCGGTGTAAGCCATGTTCTCTTGTCCTTCTGAGTTTGACCTGACGCAGCACTCAGTCGATCCCCTCTGTCCCGTTTTTGGAAAAAGAGTTTGGATGCCATGCTCTGCATCTTCCGATGGGCCAGAGCTCCGACCAAGCTCATTTACCCAATGAGCGAATATCCCTAGACAATCTTCGACGGGGGAGATCCGTGATTGAACGGTTTCTTTCTACTGTCGGGGAGATGGGCGGTCTGTCGACTGCTTCCTGATGCCCTGGTTTTCTTCTCAGTTAACTTACTGTACGACCGATATAATTTGGATTGGCGCACACGGACGCAAAAGAATGAATATTTTTTTAATACTGCCTGTCTCGATCACGTGATTACTATTCGACATTGGGAGCCTGAGGTTGGGATTTGAGGAGTAGTTTCATCGATACAAGTCCCGTTGTGTTCACAATCCCACAAGCCTGGTCGTCGTTGCACGAAATGTCCAGAACCAACGGCCTGAAATACATTGATGTGTTTATATAGATATATACTTAACAGTAAAGTAAAGGAGACGAAGGGCCGACAAATCGGATCGGGTACAACAAGACTCCTCCGTGAAATACGTAGATGAATTGGAAGATAAGAAGACAAATCGAGAAAGAACGGACGATGCCAATGAACCACCAGCAAGCAGGCGCCTCCTTCCACAAATCGAGGGAGACAAAGATCCATGAGGCCAAGTGTCAGAGAAAGCCGATCTGAATAGAACCCCAGAGAAACTTGGAAAAAAACTTGAGCAGCGTAGCATCCAACTTGCAGACTTCCACCAGGGCATCGGGCGAGGAGGGGCGGGAGAAGAAACAGATAAGCCAAATAGATGGAGCCAAGACATTCAGCGAGATCCGCCGGCAGACACACTTGAGCACTTGAGAAATCAATAGGGCCTTCGATGCAAGAGTATGAGCTGAATTCGAGCCAAAAAGTATTGTTACATACGGGTGGTTCTTGAGATGACTATTCAGAGCTGCCGGATTGTATTTGCGATCGGAGCGTGAACACAGGGAGCAGCGGATGTCAGCGACGACAATCTGTTCGGCGATATGTTCGCCATGGCTGGCGGGTAGTTAGTAAACCATCTCCCAAAACACCCACGCAGCGAGACCAACCTGCTCTGGAAGTGCTGTCGCAGAGCGTGGGACGAAAAGAGACGCGGTCGTCCGTTGGAGATATAGAAGGAACAGGGCGTTCTGCCGTTGGCGTTCGGCGTCCGTATACGGATTTCTTCCAGCACGACTGGCTTTATCGACTCCCAAACTGTCAACGGGTAAACGCGTGAGTGTGCGAAGAGAGACAAAGCAGAAATTTTACCAGCCGGGTCTAGGATCTCGAGATCGCTCGCAAAGGCGTTGACATGTCTTGTAAGGGTCGGCGACGTCAGGATTTGCTCTAAACAGTAACCGTGCTCGGACGCCAGCTGCCGTATACTTGGCAAGTCAAAGACGTGCACCGAGCATTAGTAAAATGCACTCACAGGGCCTCATGCTTGGCGTCGATCGCACTCTTTGCCTCTCTGTAAGCGTGGGAGCACTCGACCAACTTCTCGGCGGTCTGGTTTCATGGGTGAGCCGCCGTTTCGACAAGACAGGCATATCAGAAATCACTTACTTCCATCCACTCAGCGAATGAAGGATGGATGATTTGGGATGTCTATGTCAGAGGAAGCTCTAGACAATTTAAAAAAAAGGTTGGATCCAAGCGACAAACCGGAGTAATCTGCGGCATCAATGGCTCTGATGCTACTTTGCAGAGAGCAAAAAACTGGACCCATGAAGCACTGATATGAGCGGGTAGATATAAAGGAGAGGCTAGACACCAAATGAACAAGATGACCGATTCACAGAGATCTCATACCGGCTGAACCCTCTAGGTATGGGAGAGCAGCTGGCAAGGTGGTAACATGAACGAGAGATGGAAAGTTATACCTAGTTAGGGTGGTAAATGACAGTATATGAGAGGACTGTTGATGACGCACGGCATATTGGCATCGTTCGTTGTTTTCTTTAAACTCGCGTACTGGCATGTAAACTGAAATGGAGTTATTAGCCGTTGCAGACACGCATATCGCAGAGAGCTTACAGAGCACAATCTGATCGCCAGTGCAAAAGAGTGCGGCATGACGCTGGTCGGTCTGCGGCAATTCTAGGATAAAGTTTTAAAAATTGTCATTTGGCAACGCTCGGGTTCGAAGGGGATGAAAACGCACAAAACACGCTCCAACACCAAACATCAAGTGCGCGAGTGAGGATTCAGAAGGTCCCGATGGTGGGAGCGCGACGTCGAAGAGAATATTGCGTCGGGCAGCGCGCCAAATCGAAGGAGCTTCGTCCAGGCAAGCACAAAACGCCCGACACACCGAGCGCAGAATCCGCAGAGTAGATGGACCACATATGGAGAGCATCTTGAAAAGGTTCAGAGACTCTGACTTTCAGATCGAGTCGGGCAAACTCACATGCTTGACCACGTCCCGAGGCAAGCAGAGTATGTTGAAAGCATTGTGGGTCATGGCGAGGGCAAGGATGCAGCGTTGTGGAGGAGATTTGAACTAGGCGGGCTCGTGGTTGGAGGCGGACGAGTTGACGATGGAGGAAAGAGAGATGTCACGGTCACATGATTGGCGAATTGAGAACGCGTCAACGAGAAAGGCAAGTTCCGATTCATTTGTAGACAAAAAAACTACAATAGAAAATAAATAGCACACAAGCTCGCCCCGCCCTAAGGATCCCGTCAAACCACAGCTCCTAAAAATCTGTCAGCACATGAATGAAAACGGGTAAATCCCATATCCATGGGGTCCTGGAGGGCTATCCAAAAGACGTTCGGCTTGCCCAGGGCTATCCAGTACAGAAGAGAAATGTGTGCCCGAAGGGGAATGGCACTCGGCTCTGATGTGTGCGTACGAGCAACAGTCGCGGGCCGCCGATACTGAGGGCACCAGCGGCCCCAGGGTCACGACGCCGCCGTGGGGACACGCACACACCATGGCGAGCCGGCCACACACTAATTCGAGACCCTCCAGGACCCGGACAGAATAAGTGATTTACCCACCTGAGTAACCTGAGTAAAAGAATGTCTTGAACGTTGAGGCCGGTGACGACGAAGGTGAGAGGCGGAAGAGAGAGGAAGGCGAAGCGGACCTAAAAAAGAATGCACTGTCAGTAAATGGTCAACCAAATGACTGCAGAGCCAGCGGGTAGATTCCCAAGTATTTCGTGATCCAGGAGGGCTAATCCCCACGCCCAGATACTCTGTCCAGGAGTAAATCGACGTGGCGGAACGGTGTGGGCCAAGCACAAAGCGAGCGGGGAGGGCAATCGGCCTGAGGAGTGCGCACGCCTCGCTCAAGGATCGTTGGCCACGAGGGCACTGGAAATGACGTCTGGATTCATGAGCTCGTCGCGATGAACCGCAGACCAAATGGCGGCCGGCCTGACACACACATTCGACACCCCATAAAGACCCGATAGAAATAAAACGGAGTACCCACCTTAGTAGAGGATTGAATGTCTTGACGTTGGGGACGACGAAGGAGGATGGGCGAAGGCAAGGAAGGCAAAGGAAGTGGAGGAGATGGAAGTGGGAGGAAAGAAGAGGAAGGTGACGAATGTGACACAATTGTCACCTGCTTTTATACCTTTCCCGTGTTTATCCTTGTTTGGTTCCAGTATCAACAAACGCGTCCTGCGACGCGTCATCTCGTGACCGTGTTCAGCCTCTCACGTGGGTGTCTTTCGCGCTCTTTCCTCGACCACGACCTTGCCCAAGAACGAATATACGCTGTTTTCCTATACTCCTTCTTTTGGCAGCGGGCGTTGAGTCCTGGCCTTCTATGATCCAATCATCTGTCAAACTGGAAGCCTGAGATTATGTACCTCCATTTAGAGCGACGGCGCTTGCGCAAACCTTGATCCTCTTCGCTCTATCGCTCTAGCTCTTCACCGACTGTGAGACCTTCAAGATCGGCCAATGGCAGCTCAGAACGAAGAACATGCAAAGAAATCTGGTCTGTCAACAGAGATTGGCACTGCGGCTTCAGCGGTATCCCTCCGTCAGGTGACCAACAAGTGACTCGGAGTTGCTTCAATCACCCTCTTCAACAATCGGACATTCAGCGAAGTACGGGTCCGACCTTCTTTGTACTGTCACTCGCGGTCCTGCGCATCGCGGCCTCGCTGCCAACGCACATCGCCGTCGCTTTGGAGTTGAAACGAACCGACCACGTCCTCGAGGACATGGCGGGCGACATCCGCAAAATGTTAGTGAAGGCGATTGTGGGAGGCTACGTCTACATTTGCCAGCGGTTCCACCATCTCCCACCACCTCCGGCTCGTTCGTCGCCGGCGCGGTGACTACTACTGGCCACCTGGAATTCAACTCTGAGTCCGCAGCGACCAGCGTCCTTCTCCCCGCATGCAATACGTGATCCTTCACCGGGTGTCATCGGCCTCGAACTGGTAGTCGAACCGACTCGAACGCGACGGAAGACAGGCTTGAGTATCAGCAAACCCTAACCGATCACGTCCAAAAACCCTGCCAGAAACCAGAGAACGACACCCGAGTGCACTTGTTAGATGCTGTTTGACTGCGTCTTGAACTCATCTTTGCGGTATGTAGGGCTCCGGCTGCATCATTACAAGCGCATTTGCTTTATCAAAGAATCTTGATACTTCCCGAACATAATCAATTCCAAGGTACATAGTATTGTCCACATGATATTGATACAGATAATATTCGTCGCGCGAATGTATATTACCGCAAACACCCGTATAAGCCCAAAATGAAATGCAACATGAACCCGACCAATCAAACCCGAATAAGATATTGAAAAAGTAAGATTCAAAGGGACGGTGACGGCAACAGCGCAGGTGGGTCAACTAGCCAACCGCCAGCCTCCCAGCTGCAGCCCGGGCGGTAAATGTCGAGCTGCCGCTGCGCCGGATCCGTCACACCGTTTAAGATCACTTGCAGCCGCTTGAAGTGAATCGGCTTCAGGATCCAGCCGTCGATCCCATAGTTTGCCATCTCCTCGCGCCGGCGCTCATGGAGGCTGGCGGAAACCGCGAATATAGGAATGTGCCCCCCATTGAGGCGGTTCGAGAGGCGAAAGTTATCTGGAGGGCTCGATTTCTCTAGAGTTCGGATCCGTTCGGTGGCCTGGTACCCGTCTAAGATAGGCATCCTTCGAAAATCGGCGTTACTAGACTGGTTACGGAACAAATAGAAGACGAACTGGATATCCATGAGAATGGCATCGTAAGCCCTATCTGAGGTGACCTTGTCCAGTCCCTCTTGGCCATTTGTCGTCGTCACCACAGTGTGGCCATCGAGCCGTAATCGTTTGGCCAGTACCGTTCGGTTGATAGTATTGTCCTGCATTTGGTCGTCAAAACTCATCGTGGGCGTAAATTTTGGTTCATTACCTCGACGATGAGCACTCTCAGCTTGGATGAGTCTTCAATACACAAATTTGACGGGCCAGCCAATGAAGGGGTAGGAAGAGGTGGCTCCCCAAGACTAGAGGATCCATCCAGTACGTAAGGGAGCGTTTTCTGGCTTTCTGCAGCACGCGTAGCGGGCGCATCGATCGTGAGGCCGTCAATCTTGACCGGCCGTACCGGCATACTCGAATCTGATACCCCAAATACCCCCGGCATTGTCGTTGACGACGTGACGGGAAGTTCAACGGGGGATGAGGATCGTGTTCGTCTGTGGTAGCTTTCTTGGGCAACTATATGACTTGAGGATAAGGCCTCGACGAGAGAGTCGATCTCCCCTACCGAATCGAGACTCTGTTTCCGCGAGCGCTTTCGGAGAGCCATGGGCGAGGAGTCCTTGGAAGGTGCCCCTGGCGACGATGACATTACTAATTCGTCGCCGTCCACCGACAGCGCCAGAGGAATCAGGAACGAGAATCGGCTCCCCTCATCCACCTTCGATTCCACCCTGAGCTGACCACCGAGCCTGTGGATATCGATTCAGCAAAGTGAATTGGCAATGAATAAACTGTAAACGCACTGCTCTACTATTCTTGCCACCACCGCGAGTCCCAACCCCACACCGCCGCCAGAACTCGTTTTAGGCTCCATCGATTCGACTTGTTCGAATTCTCTGAATATGCTCCCCAGTCTCTCAGGAGGAATGCCACAACCGGTGTCTGCTACGAAAATGTTTAAAGCAGTTTGTCGCAAGCCTTTCGGCTCCTCAACCGTGGTACAACCAACGGTAATCGAACCCGCGGCGGTGTATTTTACTACACCGCGATTAATCAGATCAAGGTGTAGAAATGCAGGATGAACGTACGGGAATTAGCAGTGAGATTTTGCACTACTGTCCGAATCTTCTTCGCGTCGCCGACGATAGTCTTGGGGGATTGCTCAAGCTCCATCTTGAACGTGATATTCCGCCGTTGCGCCTCCTTGCGGTAAAGATGCGTCGCGTCTTCAATGGTGTCTTGCAAGTCGAACGGCTCGTTGAACGACGTCTCCTGTCCGCTCTCGAGCCGAGTGAGATCCTGAGAGTAAGCTTTTAACATTCTGGCGTAATCGCAGATCCCCTGATGAACATACCAACAAGTCGTTGATCGTGAATAATAGGCTCTGTGGCGCAAGTCGTCGTAAACTAATAATTATCGGCCTGATAAACATTGACTGACCTTGGACGCAGCATGCGAGTGATTCAGATTGTCGCGGGTCTCGTCATCCAATGGCCCATTGAGCGCCATTTCGAGATAACTGCCCACGAGTTAGTCATGCGAAAGTACATCAGTAACGGAAAGACGCACTTAATAATGTGGTTCAGCGGGGTTCGAACTGAGTTGGAATATGAGAAGAGTCACAGTGGCGGACGGCAGGCACCGCTTACCTTCATGCGATGCATTCGAGAAGAGCAAATTCGTAAGTCGCGTCGTCTGGAGTGCGTGCTCCTTCTGTCTCCACACCTCGATGAACTATAGAGCATATCACAATCACTAAAGCTTCAAGAAATTAATACCGCATCGCACTCACTTTGCCGTACACCAACGCGAGTACGCCCGCCGTCTCGAGCTGGTCCTCCGTCCAGGAACGACAACTACCCGCCACCATCTCCGACCAAATCGCGAACGACTTGCGTGGCTCGAGCATCGTCTCAGACCCTGGAGTGTGCTTAGCATTCGGGTTCCCCGCCCAGTCCACGTGTCGTGGCTGCCCTTTACGCAGGAAGCAAATGAAGTCCTTGCCCTCGTTTGACAGCGGCACGTAGAGCATGCCTGCGACAACTTCAAGGCCAGCAGACAGCGTAAGGTCTTTGAAATCCGCGGTTACGGCTTGCGAGACTTGTATCGTGCTGGTTTCCAGTGAGGACGAAGTAAGAGCGGAAAGAGAGTGATCACTGACGTGAACTGCTTCAGTCGCAGATATTCCGCCATGATGAGGATCTCCTGCCCATGTTCATCTGGCCCAAGCATCTTTGCAGCTTCCCCAATCTCCGAGCCAAGATTAGCCCCGAATACTTACGAGGTTGACTAAACCACACACGACAAGGACCCCAAAGTCCGCGTCGAACAGCCCGAGTAGATCATCGGCATTGCTAACAATATAACCCGTCTAAATTCCAGACAAAATCTCTATGAGTGGAAGTCGAAGGACGTCGAAGCGGAGTACACCCACTGGATGATCATCGGACACCATCGTGTTAATCTGTCTCAAACATTAATGTTCTATCTATCCAATAAAGAGGCGGTTCACCAGTTTCCTCGTGGTCAGCCGTTGCGCATAACTCAGCCGTTCAATGTTGCGTGATATCGATTGACTGAGAAGACGCAGCATCTGCCGTACGGGGAACGATACGCGCATGCCGTGTGGCCCATAAGAGTGACACGTTACGAGCCCCCACAACGCGTCGAACGCCATTATCGACTGGAAAGGGATGCAAGTTCAGAACGGCGAGTCAATGCAAGAATGAGGTGAAAGGGAGGAGTTGAAACAAACACGCACAACAGACATGGACGCCCGCACACCCATATTTTCCAAGTCTGAATCCATACCATCAGCCATTCCGCTCCGCGCACAATGTAGTAACGCACATTTAATATGTATCGGGCTCATCGCGCGCAAATAGCAGTGGGTCATGTTCTACGTATGCGTAAGCAAGCCGCCATTGTGGAATTCCGCAGGTTCAACAGAACACACCAGGGGTGTCTTGAGGTCTTCCTTGCTGCGAACAACAATACGTGCTGTGCTCTGTGAGCGGTTATATAGTAGTCGCACTTTGTCTGTTATCCAACCGTTAGCTGGGGTACTTTACGGTATATGAGAGGCTGCGCACTAATCGCATATAACTGCCTGGCCTATTACCCAGAACAAGCTAAAGTGAGTTTCTCCCCCTCTGCGTTTGAATGTAACACATACCTGCGCCGGGATATCATCCGCTGGAAAATGCAACCCCCGATACAGATCATGTGTCTTGCTCCAGTCCAGCAATTCCGCGACAACCTGCCCATTCCACACCTCGTCAAACTGATACACCAGGACCCGGTGGAATTGCGACAGATCCTTGATCACCCCGACGACGACTTGGAGAAACGCCGCGAGATCTGGCGCGTCTCCCAGCTGCTCGTTGATCTCCGCCATCACAGCAAATACATCCATCATGCCTACACCACCAGCCGCGCTCTCGCCACCGCGCCGCGACCGTCGCGAGCGCGTCTCCGAGGGCGAATGCGGGGACTCTGCGCTCTGGGGTATGGCATCGCCGCGCGCGATGCGCCGCAGACGCTCCAGCGCAAGCAGTGGCTTTGCGCGTGAGGTCGTGCTTTCCAAAATATCTTCCGCACCGGGCCCCATATTGACTTTCTCAGAGTCCACCTCGGCTGCATGCTCTAGTACTGGATCCGTCTTTTCTTCCACCGTAGACCCTGGCGTTGGGGTTAGCGTTGCGTCCACATCAAAGAGCGTCTGATCCGAACCGTCCGTCGATGATCCTCCACCGCCGTTCTTGGTGCTCAGCGCGCTGCTGCCACTGCCGCTGCTCACAGAACCGAGGGGCGTTCCCAAGTGTGCACCCGCTTCATCCGTCAAAGAATACAAGGGGTTCAGTGTGTCGCGTTCAAGCTCGAATTCCATGATGATTAGCCCCGAACTGGCTCCGCCAGTTCGATCCAATGGACGATGGACCGCACACCAACAAGTCCATTGCCGACGACCAGCACTCGCTTCCGGATCGTCCGGAGCGGCGCTTCCCGGTGCACCCCAGCCGGTGAGCAAAAACACGTACGGCGACGCCTTCTCCTCTTGCGTGTTGAGATCAGACTCGGAAAGAAACTCCCAAAGCACCGCGGCCTGGGACTCCGGAAGAACTAAAATTTAGTAAGAAAAAGCAGTATTTTTATTGGGGGCGGAGCACTGCGTACTGTCCGTGAAACACTCGAGGGAGAACAGATAACGGGGAGAGAGGCCTAGTAGTTCTTCAGCATTCTGGGTGGGCCGATGAAGTTAGTGATGGATCACCGGGAACATCAAGACGCACCTCTGAGACCTGGCGGACGACGAGGGCATCTTCCAACTCGTCGACGGCAATAAGAACGCCGAATCCTTGCACAGCACCTGGCGTACGAATCGGCTAGAGTAAATTAGTTTTGAGAAATGCATCTGTCAGGAGGCGCACCTCGTCTTCGCAGCGAGCAAGCTTGCCCTCTCTGCCCACAATAACGTGATTTCCGTGTTCGTCCTGAACATGTTGAAAGCGGACCGTAAGGAACTGGGAGGTGTCGCTGGCGTCTGAGCCCGAGCCGGATTTTCCGTTCGACAAGGACGACTGGGCACCATCGATTGCCGAGGTTGCCCGCGGAGAAGACAGCCCAGACTGGTTCGTGGAGGAGTTACTTGGGTCCCGAACTGTGCTCCTCTGGCTACTACGTTGTGACGTGGAAACGACCGATCCGGTACCTTTTTTATTGTGCGGGGGAGTGGAAGGTAAAGGGGAGAGGTGGACGAAATCGAACTGGGACGTATTCCACGGCAACGGCGCGTCAGGAACCTCCTCCGGTGGCAGGGGGTCATCGCTGACTGGGAACTGTTTAGGTCGCGCGCGAAGCTCTTGTAGGGGCCCCGGTGAAGGCTTTAGTTCTGGGGCGGGTGAGGCTACATCAGCCACAGAAGTAGATGTAGAAAAGACTGCGAGGGTATCAGGGGGTAAATCGCTCTTGATTGGAGTAGTTGCGGTAAAAGTGCGACGTAGATTTGGGCCAGAATCCTCGCCCGGAAAGTGCCTGAAGTTTGGAGACACAATACTCGAGCGATGGCGACGTCTCCTCGATTTTTTCGAAGGAGAAGCGGCACCCGGTATAGAGGGAGTAGCCGAGGAATCGGACACGGTTCTCCTGCGACGTGGTAATTTTGGGTCAGGACCTGCTCCGTCTGTTGCCCAGCCGTCTGCGGCCCCAGATTGTCGGCGAGAATCAGGTGGTGTAGCATTACTGGCACGTTGGATGGAGTTGCTGAGAAGAGAACGGACAGGATAGACGTAGGATCCGGAGGAGGCTGATGCTGGTATATCCGAGTCGGAGAACATGGTCCAACATAGGACACGCTTAACTGTCTGCCGCGGCTATCCGAGAGTGGCCCACTTTAAGTCAACCTCCAGCTAGGTATATACGCTTCATCTACTCCTTGCATAGCTCTCGTGGTCTAGTAGAATGATACGCGCTTTGGGAGTTCTCTCGGTTGCGCGGGGTCCCGGGTTCAAATCCCGGCGAGGGTCTTTTTGTGACTTTTTTCATGTCAGTGCATGACCGTCAGAATTTAGCCCCAAACAACATTTATGTACCACCTGAACAAGAAAAAGTTTTTAACCATCCTGATCTATGTTTTATTCAAGCAGCAAAACTCCACAGGTCAGAGACTATATCACCACCCAAAACCTCAGCCTCGCTGGGAAACAGATCCGGTTGTTTCCCCATCTCTATCGCCACAGGCGGCTCTTTCTTGATCTTCCGGTTCGCATCTGCATCGAATAACTATGACGCCCGTAAGCAACCGACACAGAAGATAACCGTAAACGACGTACCGTCCCGTATGTATGATCCAAGAAATCCTCCATGGAATAGCTCGGCTTCGTAAAAGCCTCCGAGAATATCTTGGTCAACGTCGACACGCCCGAGAGATAATGTTCCTTGTGGGAATTGAGCTCCCACAGGGAACTCTCGATTGCGCGCGTGAGGAGTGGATTCGGCTCCGTAGGATCGAACGGATCGTCCGAGGACGCGTCGGGGCGATGGATCATGTGCATGAGGGCGGGATGGCGTTTGAGGGTGTTGTACGTGAATGGAATGATCATGATTATTGCGGCTGGAGGAGCGGACAGCGACAGGCAGGCGAGGCGTTTAATGAAGGAGGCTAGGAGCGTTGCGGGAAGGTGGCTAGTTCTGTCAGTGAGTGTGAGTTCAACAGAATAAAAATGAGCGACATACGTTGAACTGAGAAACAGCTCGGTCAACCGGAAAAACCGCGCGCGATGCTTTGAATGGAGCACGTCCCGATCGAGAAACGCATACAATTTCGTGTAGAACGAAGGATAATCTCTGAACACACAATCAAGTCGCTGTTTTGAGGTGAGAAACGGGCTTACAAGTTGTATTCTTTCATCAACACGAAAAGAGCGTTGAGCGCAAGAAGACCAATGGATCCACCTGTATTGAATACTTAGTGACAACATCAAGAATGCTTAAGAGAACCACAGACCGTGGTCAACGGAGCCACCGACCCAATCCATTATTAAAACCGGCCGCGTCAAGTGAGGCATAACGCCGCGATGCATGACATTGAGCGCACGCAGCGAAAGATTTTTGCTCGTTGACACATCTGGTGCCGCGGATAGTTTTGGGAGGAGAGCCAGCCACGCTCGGGTGAAAACTGCCTTGTGAGAAGGCAGCGAGTGCAAGGACTGGTGAATCGTCAATTTATGCAGCCTCGCTCCCGGTTTTCTCGGTTTATCCGAGTCCTTGGATGTTGTATCCTCGTCGAAGAATTTGCGCCAATCGTCGTCGTCGTCCTCCCCCTTGTCTGGCTCCTCGTCCGACGAATCGTCTGCGGTTGCGGATGTCTTCTTGGATGGTTTGGGCTTCGGCGGTTTAGTGCCCAATTCTGATACCCACCAAGCATTGAGCTCCTCCTTTTCTGTAGGAAAGGTATTGAGGCCTTCTAGAATGATTAATAGATTTGCAGGGAGGTCCGGGTGGTCAGAAATGGATGCGGTGGTTATTAACGACCTGCACAACGTTAATGCGGATCGTATAAGCTAAGGATAGCGTACCCGGCTTCACGAAGGAAAAACCACCGCACATCATCGTGCACACTAAACCAAGTCTCGTGGAACAGGTGAAGAACGTCTGCATCAAGCACCCCTTGGGCGCCTTGCGCTGTTCGTCGAGAAGGGGGACATAATAGCAAGCCGGAGACAATTTTTCGGAAATGCGAAATATGGAATTGAGGCTGAGATTCCGACAAGCTGGCAGATGTCGATAAATGTTTCTGAAGAGAAAACAAGATCTGCAAAGAGGATATCTGGACGGCGACAAACATGAGCGTCAACGAAGACCTGCACAAGGAGTAAAATCACACGCAGCAGCTTTTCCTCGTCCTTCAGGAGGCCGCACAGGAAATCGACATATGAATTGAGTTTGTCCCATATCCAGGCTTTGACAACTTTGGCAGCGTCGTCTCCACTGCTGCTTAATTTTCCACCCGATATGATGATAACGAAAACCCTGTACAGGGAATATATGGCTTTTGAAGTGTCCTGCGCATCGTCGGTAGTAAATGCGAGGTTCAGAAGGTCGACCAATGGATTCAACGAGCTATTGGCGGCAGCGGCAGCAGTGATCTGCTCCTCCAATTCTTGAATGGATTTCGAAAATCCGGATTCCTTCTGGATCCTGCGTTTCTTACTCGGAGGCGGCAACGACAGTGCAGGGCGCGTCATGAAAGCGGAAGAAACTTTTTTGCACAGCCACCTCGGCATGGTGGGCGACTCGGGCCGGTGATACAGAGCGGTTACATTCAGATTTACAGAAAGAACGTGAGCCCGGAAGTATACCAAATCTACATAAATTTCAGACATTCCATATACTTTGTATACTTTCGGGTACTCCCGGGATACCATGAGTATACCTTGGTCTTGCTTACCTGATATGCAATTTTACGGTGCGGTATACTGGTGCGCTTCGCATGAAAAGCCCAGTACTATCCCCCCCCTAGAACCGGACACCAAAGAAAGATCGGTAGATATTATTTTATTCAGTGGTCCTATATGCATTCTGAGTGGATAGATCGTCAGCAATTTGTCTTTTACCTTGGTTTCAAATTTTATTTCATGAGAAATGAATAAGAATTGGGCAAACGGCGTCGTTTTTTCGGCGGTAGTCAAGTGTCCGAGTTCTAGGTAACGGGTCAAATTCTGATCGCCGGCCTCATAGCTAACCGCATTGCGGTTGTAGCGCCTCTAAACTTCATAGGGTGGGGCACCTCAACAGGAACTATAGCACACATTTAGCAGTGGTCAAGGCAAACCCACGGTAGTCGACAGGCAGCATGAAATTTCTTGCCATCATTTTTGGCAGTTGAGAAATCAATTTGGCAGGCATGTCATGATTGTTCGGTTTATTGTGAGGGCTACAAGACAGCTATGCCTCTGAAATTTTATATGGGTACCCTTGTGATGTCAAGGTATCTTTTTGGTGTGTTTATGAAGTAATATGACTTCAAGTGGAGGGCCCAAAACCATAAAATACCCAAAATCAATGAAAATGGCCTAAGCTGTCAGCTTTCCACGATGATATATATTCAAAGGATGGACTGTTATAAAGGTTTTATATGCTATATCTCTAGGGCACCTACTGACGTTCATGTGGAGCCAAAAATCTCAGGAAACGGTCCAATATTGGCCGAAAAATGTTTGTTTGTCCGAGTACTAGGTTTGTCCGGAGCGGTGGGGGGGATAGTAAATTGCCGCAACCATATTGTCTGATCCGGGATCGAGACGGCATCTCGCACCGCACACGAACAGTCAGTGTAAAGCTTACCGTCGCCGTAGAGCACCTCGGGGATAATCACCTTCGTGTTTCTATATACCTGAATCATCTAGGAGGTAGAGCTTTTCAGGCTATTATGTTGATTCAGTGATTCAAGAGGGCTGGAAAGACGATAACGTGCGCGAACACCAAGGAGGAAATGAGTGTGGTCCCAAAAATGCATTTCAATGACTATCCCTCAGTTTTTGTACGGCCCATTCCGCCCTTGGACGCGTGGTTCAGTCCTCTCTGCGCACTGCCGAATTCATTGCCGTTGAGTTGCCGCTAATGCGGATCAAAAGGCTCGATGAAAATTCTAAGTCAGGTCTACGGAGTATACATTGTCTACCAAAGTCTACAAAATATATGAAGGCTACGGTTTTTTCGCTGAGTATACAGAATATACCCAAGTATACCAAAGTCTACCAAATCTACGGTATACTTTGGTACACTTCTGGATTCACGTATGTTCTCCAGATTTATAAACAAAGTTGAGTATAAATTATTTAAAGAGAGTTCTAGGACTTGTTTGTTGTTACATGAATTGAGGACACCGGTGGGTTCCAATCATTCCCGAACTGCCTGCAAACAAGGCGTAAATTCGGTTGCTTAAGGTGGAGTAACGAACTCACCTATGTATAAGATCTTTCACCCACACGACACGCGTCAGCCTGCATTCGTGCCTTTGCCGCCATCCCCCCAACTCCAACGGGCGGCACTCTCCCAGATTTTGTTCATTGAGACACGATCCGTCAAAGTGGCAAGCCAAAATTGATAGTAAAACCAATTCTCCCCGCATGTTCCCAGGAAACCTTCATATTCCGGCGGTGACAGCTCTTTGTGTGCGGGGGCTTCAGGGTCATCGAGCCATACCCCGATAACGCGAGAAGGAAATAGGAGGAAGAGCGCATGAATAAGGTTTTGGTCTTTCCCCACAAACAAGCCTTGGCGAAGGTAAAGGTCATGGTACGCGTAATATACGTCTCGCCACCAAGAGACAGTTTTTGGAGGGCCACCGAAGAAGGACGCTTACAAGAAGGACAGTCAGATAGAAGGCTGCAAGTTCGACTGGTCATACTAACCCTCGCTGAAATAATTATCTATCGGACCCATGCTCTCTTGCCAATGCCTGTGGCTCGGGTGAGGCACACGACAAACCGGAAAGAACAGCAGATCTTCTTCCTTCTCTCCAGACAAAGCACTTCCTTCCTGCCATATCTGATGCACCCGCGTTAAGGAGGGCCAATCGGTAAATCCATGAGTGATACGAAAACTCCCAGCGTCGTTCCAGAATGCGTATTCATAATTAATGCCCTGGCGCGACAGCGCCTTAACCGCTTCATCGAGAAAGTATGGCTTTGCATTCCACACAGCATACAGCTCTGCAGAGTGAATGTTCTTCTCCCGGTCGAGGGCATGCATCCCACTATATTGCTCTTTATATTCCCGAAGAGGGGGATATCGAACGGTGTCGCGAATGTCGTGTCGATGGTCATTGGTAAACTTCCACGACACTTCCGTACCAATGGAACCATCTCCAGAGGCGTGTAAAAGTAAATGTCGGTCGTGATTGGCCGCAAAAATTGACATAACCACCCTTCGTAGTCTCGCATGGTATGTTTGGACTTGGAAAGAGGAAAGAAGGCGGAGACCAGGAGGATTGAAGACGAGTTGCCTAGGATCGCCGCGGTATCACGGAAAACATATGAGTCTGGAGCACTGCTCTGCAGATAAGGCATTGAGTAGAAGAGACCCAGAATGGAGAGCAAAATAAGCAGAACAAAGAGGCGACTTCTCCCAAGAAGAGGCATGAGTTGTGGTTCACCAAAGCTCGATCGCGATCACGTTCGCTGTCGGAAATTCCCACGCATGGGCAGATCCATCGTGCTCGACGCTCTTGTGGATTGTGCTCGCATTGGAGCTTCTGACAACCAGATCTAAAACCTCGTTTTGACGGAAAAAACTCTAGCCCAACAGCGGCTCGATTCCTTTGCGATTCCTGCCAAAAACAAACACAACCTGACATTGCCAAACGAAATTGTATCCGAAATATTCATCCATGTACTCCCAGTTTATCCCCGCTGCCCTCCGCTCACCGGGCTTCTTTCGCCAACTTCTTTGACCCACATTTGTAGCAAGTGGCGGGAAATAGCGTTATCCATCCCTGTGCTGTGGAGGGCCATACTACTATCCGTCACCGGCGTTCCAGTTGAACGGCAAACCCACATCCTCGATTTGTGGCTCAAGAGGTCCGGCTCTTACACGCTCACTATCGGAAATGACGAGGAAGACAATGCGCAGGACTCATCCGAACTCGTTGCATCATTTATGCCTTGTCGTGCGCGCTGGGAGTATCTAAAAAGTATCACCTCCACCTCTCATCTCAGCGCTTTCGGAGGCGAGATCCCTGTGCTTCGCCATTTAGATCTGGAACTTTATGGAGGCCTTGATGGGACAAACAATGCCGTGATTTCAGATGTCCCTCTGTTACATTCAATGGCATTGCTATTTGGAAGGTAGTATTGTCGTGGGTGCAAGTGACTTCCCTGGCTTTGAACAGAGTACACCTGCGCGAATGTGTTCCAATTCTAAAACAGACGCCCAACCTGGTTCATTGCGAATTGCGCCTTCTTCTGCTCCGATGATGACGACTGTACCGAGATCGTCACACTCTCGTGCTTGGAATCATTGGCGTTGAATGACGGAGGCCTTCAGCCGATTACCCAGTATCTCGAGGCCGTAGTCACCCCTGCTCTCCGCAGCGTCCGCGTTCCGGAACGATTCCTTGGGCTCAGTCCCATTGGCTCCCTGCAATCATTTATCTCGAAATCCGGAGGCAACCTGCCGGATATATGCATCACAGGCGAGAGAGCAGTACCCAAGAGCTTGTACCGCGAGGCATTCCGCTCGGTCCAGAGACTGTCCTTCAGTCGCCGATATAACGATTGGATGGCATGTAGAGAAGATTCGGCGATTGAAAGTGATTCTGATTCCTCTGGCGCTGAAGAATAGCACTGTCTATAATTCGTCCGTGTGTCTTGCGCTTCTTGCGTTTGGCATTTCGCATTACTGAACTTTTGGCTAGTTGACACGATCCTGTGGCCTCTGGGGGACATATTTTACTACCATTTTTCGATTGCCTTGCGTGCGCCTTACTATACTTGAATTACTTCTTTCCGGATTTGTTTTTCTTACTCAATTGCGGCTCGCTATTCGCCTTCCATCTGTGGTGCGCATAGTAATTTTGGGGACATCCTAGGTGGTATATTCTATGAATATTCGTCCACCTCCAAAAAATTCATCCAGACTATAAGTAGGTAGTGCTGGAAAATTAGCCGTCCAACCAGGACTTGAGGAACCATCCAAGTATGCCTGCAATGACTGTGACACCAGCAACTGTGGTGCCTACCTCGGGATCTTGAGTCTTTTCCCAAATTCTCCGGGGCAAGCTGGCGACTGCGACACTAGCTGGAGCTTCTGTCGCTGGAACAGCAGTGCCTCCTGGAGCGATCAATAAATGCGTCTGCGCCTCGAGCTTTTGACCAATCTCCTTCATGCTTTCCTCTATAATGCCCTTGTTCTCCATCCCCATCTCCTCAATCTTCTTTTCGAAAGTGAGCGCCAGCCGTCGCCGTTTCCATGGCTCCACAAAAACAATGGCAACCACGAAGACCAATAAATTCAGAGCCAGGACAGTGAGTGACCCGTATGTCGAGGCACTCCGAATTTTGTCTGACCATACTTGCTCCTCGTGATAGCGGGCAAGGATGGTTCGCATGAGCTCGGTGAACTCGCGCTCAACAGCCTCCTCCGCATTGTGCACGGCTGCTCGTGCTTGGGATTCTTCTTGCTCGAATACATGGTCCTGGGGAACGAGTGTAGTGAACCTGGTGATGTCTGCCTGGTTCCAATTAGACTTGCGCTGCAAGAGGTCGTTTATTTCGCGCTGTGAATTCGAGCGCTGCACGACTGCGATGTCGTACGCCGTTTTCGCTAACCGGGCAGCGTTACGGGCTTCGTTTATGCGGCTTTCTGCAAGATTCATAAGCCGGGTTGAAAAAGTGTCTGGGTTCTAATTACATACACACCCTGTTCTACGACCCGTCGTTTGAGAGCCTCTATCTCCTCGTAGCCAGTCATTTTATTCAGGTGGAATCCTAGCTGAGAGAGGGTGGTTTTTGTGGTGGAGGTGAATTCGTCTGCCCGAGTTCGGACAGCGACTGCAGTCTCGTCGGTCCATTGACGCATGCGTTCCTTCAGCTCAGAAGTAGGCCCAGAGGAGGAGGAAGCTACAGGCTCAAGTGGTGGTTGGGTCGACGAAAATGTATCCGATACAGATGATTCCACCGGCGGTTGTTTCGCCCCAGATTCGGGTTCCGGGGGTAGCGTACGGCTTACATTGCGAAAAGCCGGCGAGAAGGAGAGTCGACGGGCGACAAGAGGTCTATGGAGAGACGACCTCAAGGGTAACATCGGCAAAGTGGGCGCAATGCCTCGGCCCAAATAGGAAGTTGCTAACAATCAATTCACAATTTTTTCGGGACAGACGGAAAGATCTAGTATTCTACCTACCTATCACACGTCTACATTAGATATCCAGAATCCAGTATCCAGTATAAACATGTAAGGAGGGTGACATGAGGAGGATTAGGGAACAATAAACGTATAACAAAACCCGAACGAGAAATCTAACTCCACACGTCCAACATGAGGCGTGACCGTTCCTTCAACAACTTGACCTCCGCCGCACCCTCTACCTCGGCAGATCCACCCTTGGCCTCTCCGAGGATTCGAGCCAATACCTCCTCGACAGCCTTGCTCATGCTCTTGGCGTCTCCGCAAATGTATATGTAACCCTTGCCGTTGATGATTGCGTCGGCGACGTGCTCCCGGTCGTCCCACAGAAGATCCTGGACGTAGATCTTGCTGCCGTCGGGCTTATAGGGCGGCTCGCGGGAAAATGCGCAGTGCAGGCTGAACTTGCCCTTCAACTCCTCGGTGTATTGGGGCCATTCCTCCTTATAGAGGAAATCTTCCGTCGATTTGCGGCATCCGTAGAAGAGTGAGATCCGGCCCCAATCGACTAGGGCGTCGGGGCCATTCTTCTCGATCGAGCGACGGGCAAGCGCAACACGTTCTTGAACAAACCCGCGGAAAGGAGCGACACCCTAAAACAAAGTGGGCAATATGAGCTACAAGACAATGAAAAACATACGGTTCCCGGTCCGATCATGATCACAGGGCTCTTGGGGTTGGTCGGAAGTCTAAAGGTCGATCGTCTGACGTGAATGGGCGATTTGTATACAGTTTCGTTCCTGTAGGCACCACGAGGACCTTCAATGGCATATGTGGGCATGCTGACGGAGGCTACCATCGGCTGACTCTCGCCAGTGCCGCATATCTGAGGTTAGCAGGAAATTCGAACCCGACACCGAACACCCATTTGGGAGGCACACGAGCGCTAGCGATGGACTGATATTTGAGGACAACTGCCGTGACGTGGATGGAGGTGGGATGAAGCTTAGGGCTCGAGGAGATGGAGTAGTAACGCGGCTGGAGACGGGGGATCGCCGACACGATGATGTCAAAGGGAATAGGCCATGCGGTAGTGTTCTCGGTAGTAGGTGGGACAGTAGAATCATTGCCCGCCGCCAACTGAAGAACTTCACCAAGCTTGAGGCAACCATTGGCGATAATCTCGTGGTATTCCTCCTTGTTGGAATTGAGAGTTTTCATAGTCTCCTCCGCCTCTGGTGTTGGAGCGAACTTCGACAGCGAGCCGAGGATTTGACGACCGGCAACAGCGCTGATATCGATGTAGTGTCGGAGAACGGTAGCGTAGGTTGTGGGAACGGGGAAAGGGACCTTGGCGAGGGCGGGATCCAGGGATTCAATGCCGATGACGTTGTCCTTTTTGTCGAACAGCCCGAGAGCGCAGAGAAGACGGTCGACCTCAACGTCTGGGTTCGAAGGCCACACTCCGACGTGATCCCCATGTTGATATGTGATCCCGGAACCCTCGGTATTAAGCTCGATATGAACACAGTTCCGTTCTGCGGTCGACTGGAAAAGTTCGCGGGACGCTAAGATGGGTGCAGGGTACGGGTTCTTGGCATCATGAATACCCTTGGTCTTCGTGAGAGCACGAGCAGACAGTTCACCTATCACAGATGTCAGCGGAAATAGAGGAACACGGACAACAACTGTACGAACCGAGGTATACTTTTTCAGGGGCATGGTCCGTCAACTCTGATACCGCGAAGTCGGCTGAATCGCCACCCTGTCCTTCTTCCACATTCATAGCAGCAGAAAATGCGTCCCACATGCCATCCTTCCACTCGAGATAATCTTCCTCCATGCTTTTATCGTCGTCACCCTCGCCTCTCTCGCCTATGCGAATCCCGCCCATCTTGGTCAACTCTGTGTCTACTTGTCGTCCAATAAGATTATAATGCTCGTAAGTCTTGTTGCCCAGACCGAAGACGACGTATTTCAAGCCTTCGAGTTTACGCTCCCCATTGCTAAACTCGAAAGACTCGTCCTGGAGGTTCTGCATGAGCTGAACTGCATTGTCCGTGGGCTCACCCTCGCCATAGGTGGCCATGACGAAGAAGACGGCGCACTCCTCCGGCAGCTGGTCGAGGTTCTCGAAGTCGTATTCCTCGGGGTCACAGACGAGGGAAGCGAGACCAAATTTGGTCTTTGCTTCCTTTGCAAGACGAATGGCGTATTCCTCCGCCGTACCGGTTTGCGATCCGTAAAATATCACAATCCGTTTTTTCTGCAATGTGGTAAGTATGAGGGACGAGATAGAGCATGTTTGCCACGTACACCCTCCTTCATCTTCGTTATGAAGTCCCTGGGGTTTCCCGACCCATTTGCTGCCTTGGTCGGGATCGGCGCAACCTTGGGCTTCGAAGCGCCGGAAAAAATTTGCTCGCGGAAGAGGTAGAGAGCAGCGAGAACGACGCCCAGGCCGAGCACGATCACATCTGACGATGAGGTGGTGGCCATGAGCTTAAAATGTGGATTAAGTGAGTGTTTTCTTTTGGCAGACGAAGGGGATTTGTCCTCCTTGGATGTGTGCTTGAATGGCGGTTAATGGAAAGCTGGAAAAGGAAGAGTGTGAATGTTTGTGTAACAGATTGAAATAGAGAGGGAAAATTACCAGAAGATATACAACTATACGGAAAACCCTCCGTAGGTTTATGAAGGGCGGTGTAGGGAGACCAGGATAAGACGTGGCCTCATCCGGAAATCTCACATGACCTCCATTGCGACGCGAGCGGGCTTTTGCAAATTTTGGACTAGTGTCCGACTACTTTGGTCATTTAAATCCGTTCTAAATAACTCTACCCCCAACACTACTGCTCTACCATATGCATCCCTGGAATAGGTAGCGGCTGCTCGATTCAAAGAGTAAAAACTGCGAGTCGGCTGTCCGGCCCGTTGACTAAGGTTTGTTGACGGAGAAGTTTTCCGTCCGTCCGGGCTAGGTCGGCCTAACTCTCGGGATGTCCGACGGCTAACGGATCGCGCGTGCCCCACGCAGGATGCTCTTCGGGAAGGACGGCGGTCTTTTTCGCCTCCGTGGCAAGCTCGCTGTCGGCTCCGAGTTCGTAAGTATACCATTTTACAGCTAACTGCGCCCATAGCCGGGCAGCCAATGCGCTAAACATAACATAGTCAGTTCTTTGTGTCGGAAAAGTAAAAGATGGGCCCACTCCGAATGCGACGCAGCAATCCAGGCTCCGTCCGCTGCTAGTCGTCCACGCTCACTCCAGTATCCTTCCTCGTCTTCGAGTTTCCAAATTTTGTTGATTGTGCTGATGGCCTCGACTCCATTGATGCTTTTGGTCCCCCACGTAGCAAAGTGGCCATAATAGTGTGAAATGGCCGTAAGTCGCTTGTCTGAAGCCGCCGATGCGGCAGCATCAAGCGAACAGACGGCACAGGTGCATCGAAAGCCGTATTGATGCGACAAGAACTCTCTAATAAAATTCAGTGTATGCTCTGATATAATAAGATCACCCACCTTCGTTCGTTTCTTGTCCGCTTCGTGTCAGTGTATGTCGTGAGCAATTCCTTGGTACGAAATGAGAAAAAATTTGCATAGACCGCTTGGAGACGTACTTGACCCTTCGTAATATTCCTCAAAGCGTGTACAAAAAGCTGCTGCTCTCGTTCCCGCCACGTGTAGACGACATTGAATGCGCTCGAACATCCGTGATTCAACCGTGCCATGCGCGGGAAAAGGCCAACCTTATCACCAGCAGCAACAGCATTTGTTTGAAATATGGCCAATGCGACCTCATCTGGGTGGGTCTCCGGATCCAGTCCCTCGGGAAAGTGAACGTAGGAGAGGTTCCAAAACGCGTCACGTCCCGTTGGGGCGGCATGCTGCAACAATCGCGAGATGAGAGCCGCAGGTGACTCCGAGACTATCGTCACAGTTAATTCTGGTATATCATTACTGGAGGTGAAGAAGCGAACTCGACTGAGGAACGGTAAACAGCGGGGACTCTTGGATTACGAGGTCGCCTTGTTTGATATCCCGGATCGCGACAAGGCCTTTGCCCTTGCCCGGGAGATCAGCGACAATGTAGGGATCAAGGCTCCGTGGCTCATTGGTCTTGAAGTTATCAGGGTCGCTTCCACTGACGAGATAGAACACCAAGCCTGCGACAACAGCTGGAACCGCTAGCCAAAGTAGACGTAGTCTCCCACGGGATGCCTACGACGGTTTCAGATCATAAGAGACACCATATAGGAATGAATGCCCACAGAAGGTTCCTCGACGGATGCCTCAGGTGGTACAAGTCGTTGGCGCTTTGCAGGTCGCTGTCGCATTATGGTTGAGAAGCGCCGTTGCCCCAAATGGAAGTGTCGTTGACAGATGATTGGATCATGGAAGGCCGGACTCAACGCCCGCTGCCAAAAAGGGAAACTTGAGGAAACAGCATGTATTCGTTCTTGGACGACATTGTGGTCGAGGAAAGAGCACCAAAGACACCCACGTGATATGGTGAACACGGTCACGAGATGACGCGTCGCAGGACGCGTTTGTTGATACTGGAACCAAACAGGGCGAAACACGGGGAAAAAGCAGCCACCCTCGTCGATTTACTCCTGGACAGAGTATCTAAGCGTGGGGATTAGCCCTCCTGGATCACGGAATACTTGGGAATCTACCCGCTGGCTCTGCAGTCAACTGGTTGGCCGTTTACTGACAGTGCATTCTTTTTTAGGTTCGTATTCCTCTCACCTTTCATCCTCTTTCGTCGTCGACCCCAATGCTCAAGACATTCCTTTACTCAGGTGGGTAAATCACTTATTTCTATCGGGTCCTATGAAGTTTCGAATGTGTGTGTTGGGCCGGCCACCGAGGCGCGTGGGTTAATACGAACAGAGTCTGTGATCCCAGGTGCTTGGGTATCCGATGCCTTTCCTTTTTTTGGCACCGCACGGGCTCTGTTCGTCCACCGCCTCAGGTCGATTTGCCATTCCCGCTCGCTCTATGCTTGGTCCACACCATTCTCCTTTGTTCTCCTACCTGTGGGCAGGGTACTGCACATCGGAACTAGCCTCCATGGACCACGGAATATCAGGGGTTTACCCACTGGCTCTGCAGCGCCTCTTTCTAAGCGTGTACTGACAGAGCCTTTTTTTCTTTCAGGACGCATCCTCAAGTCGCGCGAGCCGTTGGGGTTTTTGGATATTTGGTAGATATCTTTTGAATACATTGTCTTTGGCTGTCTCTGAACACCCGACGCGGACTCTTGAGAAATCCCGAGCTGTGACATGCGTAACACCTTCTCTCTCTTCCTCCCTGATGCCAACTTCCAAGTTCTCGTCGCGCTCGCCTAGGTTCAAGTTCTCGCAAAGTGCTTATTCCTCCAGACCTCTTCCTTACCTTACATGGAGGGTACTGGGGGTTCGTCCAAAATATTTCAAAGCACGAGACTCATTTTCCTCTTGCCCAGCGCGTCCGATGTACAAACGTCTTCACGTCGAGAGGGCGTGGATCGCCAAATCAACACCTTTTCAAGGGACTTGGAGTTGTTGGACGTGGATGGTTTGTTGTCCAATTTCTTCAATGCTTTGTCTGACCCAAGTATGTCATCATTACGGTCTGGAACCGGATATGGCCTACCGTATTGGCTGAGCTCATCCAATGCGCATCTCTCAATGGCCTTCCGACACTGCCGTGTCCGTTTTGCCCCGTAGGCCCGCGGGCCGCGACTGCGTCTTTATAGGGACGAATCTCTTCATTCGCATATACTGCGGAGGTATATTTTCACCGGCCCCGCGTCCAAACGCGCGCGATCTGATGGCTGTTTTCCGTTTTCCGTAGCCATCCTCAACATGCTGCCGAGACGGTCAGAATTCCGGGCGCCCATCGCTGCACGCTGTGCCCGCCGAGCAATACGATGGTGTACGATCGGTGGTCTCTCCTCCGACACGTTGAGTATGGGTACGTGCTTCATGATCGTCGCTCCTTTGACTGGGCTCATGATTCGATGATTAGACATTGACGCCTCCGTGTGGGTTCGTGTTGGCCGCTTAACTTTGCTAAGTTATCATATCTCTCTACCTCTGCATCTCTTCTTTTGTTTCCTTTTTTTCCTCGCTTCAACGCAACGCCGTGGTGGACCTCAAGTTGCCGGAAAAGTAGATGGGCCGGGTTCATGGATCGATTTGTTTTCGGGGTTTATAGGTTCGGTTGATGGTAGACATGGGCCAGTTTGGTCTCGTACAGCGAAGTGCATCCGTCGAGCAAGACATGGACAGACAGATCGTCCCGCTAACGTTACGGTCTTTGTTGCACGCACCTTCACCACCATGATGTCATTTATTCTCACGCGTCTCGGAGACCAAGGGAATACGGCATGACCTGCCTATTTGGGTTGCGAAGCGGTTGTTTGTTCATGTCTTGATTAAAGTTGATTTCATGCAATTAGAGTTCCTCGAGTCTGCGTGGTTTTGGAGATGGAATTGGAGTATTGTGGGACAGAAATGGAGAGCGATGTGTGCCAGGCCCTTGCGGGTTGGTGATGGGCTGATGATCGAAGTGGGGCAGCAGTGACGTCATGTCTGATATAATGCTGAGCGTGTTCTGCCTTTTCACTACTCTTCATGGACCATGGTCTTCTCCGATTCGGATACACCAGCATCTGCCTCATCATACGTCTATCCTGTCCGCTCTCTTCTCAGCAACTCCATCCAGCGTGCCAGTAATGCTAACCTGCCCGTTGATCGCAACACCGTAGACATTTCTCGTCGCCAATCTGGCGCAGCAGAGACACGCGCAAATGGCTGGCCAATAGACGGAACAGGAGGTCCTGACAGAAAACTACCCTCTACACGTCGCAGGAGAACCGTGTCTGACTCTTCAGCTACTCCCCCTACACCAGGGGTAACTTCTCCTTCGAAAAAATCGAGGAGACGTCGCCATCGCTCGAGTATCGTGTCTCCAAACTTCAGGCACTTTCCGGGCGAGGATTCTGGTCCAAATCTACGTCGCACTTTTACCGCAACTACTCTAATCAAGAGCGATTACCCCCTGATACCCTCGCAGTCTTTTCTACATCTGCTTCTATAGCTGATGTAGTCTCCCCTTCCCCGGAATCAAAATCCTCGCCAGAGCCCCACGAGAGCTCCGTGCGCGACTAAACAGTTCCCAGTCAGCGATGACCCCCTGCCACCAGAGGAGGTTCCTGACGCGCCGTTGCCGTGGAATCCGTCCCAGTTTGATTTCGTCCACCTCTCCCCCATACCTTCCAAAGGTACCGGATCGGTCGTCTCCACGTCCCAGCGTGGTAGCCAAAGGAGCGCAGATCGGGACCCAAGTAGGGACCAAAGTAGGAACTCCTCCACGCACCAGTCTGGGTCGTCTTCTCCGCGCGCGACCTCGTCAAGCGATGGCGTCCAGCGTTCCGAGTCTTCTCAGTCGTCCGTGTCGAACGGAATATCCGGCTCAGGCTCCGAGTCTGCCTCGGGCTCGGACGCCAGCGACGCCTCTCAGTTCCTCACGGTCCGCTTTGAACATGTTCAGGACGAACACGGAAACACGTTATCGTGGGAAGAGAGGGGCAAACTTGCACGCTGCGAGGACGAGTACGCTTGTGACAGATGCTTTTCTCAAAACTAAAACTAATTTACTTTAGCCGATTCGGACGCCAGGCGCTGTGCAAGGATTCGGCGTTCTTATTGCCGTCGACGAGCTGGAGGATGCCCTCTCGTCCCGCCAGGTGTCAGAGGTGCGTCTTGATGTGCCTGGCGATCCATCACTAACTTGAATCCACCAGATGCTGAGGAATTACTGGGCCTCTCTCCTCGTTACCTATTCTCCCTCGAGTGTTTCACCGACACGCTGCCAGAGTCCCAGGCGGGGACGTTATGGGACAACATCCAGTTCCTTTCCGAGTCGGACTCAACACCAGAGGAGGAGGCGTCGCGCACGTGTTTTTGCTCACCGGCTGGGTGCACCGGGAAGCGCCGCTCCGGACGATAAGGATGCAAGTGCTGGTCGCCGCCAATGGACTTGCTGGTGTGCGGTTCATCGTCCATCGGACCCAACTGGCGCGGCTATTCGGGACTAATCATCATGGAATTCGAGCTTGAGCGGATTCGCTGAACCCTTGTATCCTTTGACGGATGACGCCGGTGCTGATGTGGGGACGCGCTCGGTTTCTGCGAGCAGCGGCAGTGGAGTAGCGCGCCGAGCACGAGACGCGGCGGAGGATCATCGACGGACGGTTCGGATAGACGCTCCTCGGCGTGGACACAACGCAAACCCAACGCCAGGGACTGCGACGGAAGAGAAGAAGAGAAGACGGATCCAGTACTAGCATGCAGCCGAGTGGACTCTGAGAAAGTCAGTATGGGGCCCAGTGCGGAAGATATTCTGGAAAGCACGACCTCGCGCAAAGCCACTGCTCGCGCTGGAGCGTCTGCGGCGCATCGCGCGTGGCGATTCCATATCCCAGAGCGCGAGTCCCCGCATTCGCCCTCGGAGACGCGCTCGCGACGGTCGCGGCGCGTTGGCGGGAGCGCGGCTGGGGTGTGGGCATGATGGATGTGTTTGCTGTG
>JARJLF010001612.1:0-69499 GCA_029378395.1 Mycena leptocephala | reverse complement strand
ATATGCGAGAGGTGGCAAAATCAGAGAAAGAAAAGCTGAAACAGCAGTGGGAAAGGATTAAGGAGGATCACAAAAGAGCGGTGGAACACTGGCAGAAAAGGTGTGAAGAAATGACGGAGGCAGGCGTGAAGAAAAAGGACTTGCCTAAAAAGCCCACCCGGCCTCTAAAACCAAAAGCAGCGGGGGCAGCTACAACCCCTGGTGCCCAAGAAGACTCCGATGGCGACGATTCCGGGTCAGACGTTGACTAGATGGTAAATGGTGGTGAGATCGAGAGTTGTGACATTGGAGTCACACGCTGGATCAAGGACCGAATTGTGTGACAAACCGGTCGTCAAAGTATGTCATAGAACAAGACTATTCATAACATACCGTACTGTGCTGTAATTATATGTACATCATCTTTCGATACTATTGCATGAAACTGTCTACTCAGAATAATATATTTCATGGTCTTTCCAACGCACAATATAAATCTCGAAGTAGTCGATCAAGGACCGGCAATATACTGTAAACCAAGCGAGATTAATCTGGGTAAACAGTGTTGAAAGGGCTCAAGAAAATACCAAAAAGGGGGAGTCAGGGGGATCGAACATAAGATCTTTCAGTGATGGTACTTTGCACCTGGGAGCAAGAATTACAACTACACCACACAACCACTTACCAAACATGTATTCCAGTCAAGGGAACCACGGAGTAATAAATAGATTGTACAAGACGGGCCGCCGCTTCGCTCTGGCAATTCCAGGACGAAAAATCATGGGTTAATCTGACTACACGCTACGAGGATACAGCGGGGTAACAACAAAGGATGAAGGCAGTCTGATGGAGAGTCATTGTCTTACTCATGAGACTCTCTTGTGGCCTTGAAATGCCGAACCAAGACGCTTGTGAAATTTCAAGCAGACAGGATTGTATGCGAGGTTCGGTTTACAGATCAAATTATAAAGGAGCACACAAAACACGGCCTCGGCACCATCCTCGACAAGATCGTGCATCCCAGTATAAGGACAAGCAAAAGGAGGGCGACGCCGCGGTGGCACCATTCAATGCCTATGTGGAAGTCGCTGTGCCCGAGACAGCGAGCGACGGCGGGGCGCACCTCGCGCCGGCCGGGAACGCTGTTGGTGCGATTTTTTAAGGGGTGGCCGTGGTGCTGGGGCTGTATCTCTATTGTTCTTTGTGGGGGCGGTGTGGTTTGGTATCGATTCCATTTGTTATGATATGTATAGTATATGTACGACCATGATATGTTGTATGTTACAGTGTACTTGTACTTGTGGTCAACAACGGACTACATAATATTGTTTCCTTAATTCCCAAGTTTCTTCCTTCCTTTCCTTTCTTTCTCGTAGTTGTTGTCCTCGAGCCCGTGGCTAGTTGTGTGAAGTGCAGCCCACACAAAGTAGGGGGGCAAAAGAAATAAAGCTTCATCAATTATACACTTCAAGGGCAAAAAGTGGTCAAATCGGTACGTAATTACCTACGGGGGCGTACGGGAACGCTTCGGATGGGAAAAAAATTGGGGCTTTTGGACCGAGATCCACTCGGCCAAATTTGGTTCAAATTCACCTTCGGCACCATCGTATCTGAGTTGCAAGAAGAGGAGTACAAGGCAACGTGCGCGGACGTTGCCCGACTCCGACCTACGGCTGGGATGGGTGGTGGGGGCTCCTCGGACAATTGGCAGCGGCCGCGCGCAATATTGATCTCAACGTTGCGGGTAAGAGTGGACGAGACGAGAAAATGGGTACGCTGAAATTTGTCTCTAGTGTCCTCGAAGTAAATTCAGGTCAAAACCAGTTTTTGTTACTTTGCCCATAGGCATACATCCTAACATGCTTGTGATTGCAAGTTAAATTGCAGCCCGAAGCCGAGGGGACGTCAGCAAATGTGCGAGTCGAGAATGAAGTCCCCTCGGGTAGAGTCTCTTCTTTCTTTCTCTCTTTGGATTGAGGTGAATGCGCATGCGTGTAAAAACGTCGCTACATGAGATATATATCGCACACAGGTGACAGCACATCATATCAGTTTCTGTACAAAGCGTAGAGAATGCCACCCCAAACTCAAGAATTTTGAATAACCCCAAAACCCAGGAAAATTGAGTATCAGACTTAAGTGCTGGCCAAATATGAATACGATATGCCATTTGCCGTATAGTATTCATATCCATATCGTATTCACCTGCCGGGGGCCGTATCGTATGTATAGTGTATCGTATTCATATTTTGCGACTGAATATGAATATATTTTGAATATATCCGAATATATTCTGGAGTCACTTTGTTCGGAAAAAGACATCTTGAATCGGGTCAAGACATGTTCTGAGTGTTCGACAATGGATGTCTAGGAATATATTGAACATTCGGAGGTCAACTGACACACAGAAAGGATGATACCAATGGTCGGAGAGTCGAACATCAGATCACAACATTTTTGATGGCGCCAAATGGTTCAATGTTACGGATCCCAAGCTGAAGCAACAGCTCAGGGCATATCAGAACCAACTTTAAAGCTCGCGTAGTGGGTTTAATGATCCGACCTGTGCCGATTGAGGTCTGCAAGCGGCAAAAAACCACACTGTGTATTCATATTCAGTCAGAGGTCCTGGGACTGTATTGTATTGGTATATATTTGAATATATTCAAAATATATATTTTCGTATCGTATTTTTGGCCAGCACTAGTACTATCAGTAGGACCTTTCTTATTGTCATTGGACGGCCTCAAACCGGCCCCGCTTGCCCACGCCCTCGTTCAGATCCTCATCCTCATCCTCCCCATCATCCAAATCGCGCGGCCGCTTCTCCCTCTCAGTCTCGGACCTAAAGTCAGTTCCGCCACCGTCATCGTTGAAAAGATCGGCGAGGATCCTGTCGTACTCCTGGTCCGTGATGCCCAAGCTCGCGAGCACATTCACATTCGCGCGCCCGAGTCTGAGGCCATCGCCCGAGTTGAGAGTGTCTGGGCCCAGGCCGTACCCGTACGCCAGCCCGCTTTCGATGGAAGAGGAGCTAGCATCTGCGGGCAGCTGTGGAACCGGCGTCGAGATGCGCTGCTGCTGTATCACAGTCAAGTGCACCAGGTGTTTCTGCAAGGCTCCGATCATCAGTGGGTGCGTGCGTGTCGTGGGGTACTGTAAGTGTATGCACCTCGAGCACTTCGAGCAGGCCGTCCTTCGTGAAGGGCTTGGACAGGATGTCGTTCATCCCTGCGCCGCGTAAGCGAAATGGAGAATAAAACGAACGGACGGGCGGACGCACCATGGGAATAGTAGTTCATGATATCCGTCGGCCGCGAACTGCTCGTCATGGAGATGATAGGTGTCTGCAGGTCGAACTTCCTGATCATCGAAGTCGCGGACACACCGTCCAGTTTGGGCATCACAATATCCTGGACTGCGATGAGCCAGAGGAAGCACGGGCGCGGGCGCGAGAAAGAGAGAGAGGGAGACCACACGCACCATCAACACCAAATCATACCTCTCGAGATTCATCTTATTCACAGCACCCACGCCGTCCACCGCGACATCCGTCGTGCACCCAAAGACCTGGAGGAACTTGCTGCTGAGTTTGCGGGTCACGGCGTCGTCGTCGACAAGGAGCACGCGAGGCGGCACAGCCCAGCCCGGCACGAAGGTCGAGCGCCGGACGCGCAGCGTTTGCTGCGTCTGAACTCGGACAGCCGCAGTGCCCGGGCCAGGGAAGATGATACCCATCGCCTGCGCCTGCAAGTTGTGCGAGATCTCGCTCATCTGCTCCAGGGTCGCGCGCGCGATGTCCTTGTCCAGGATGCGCTGTATCTCCGGCGCCTCGAGAAACATCAACGAGCTGTCCCCCGCGCCCAGATTATCATTCGCGGGCAGTTGATTCATTTTACCTTCGCGCGAAACAGAATTCAGGAATCAGGATTAGGTGGGCATCATAATATAATGAGCAAGGAAAAAGTGGTGCTTACCCTTGCTATCACGCCACAAGTGCTGTACGAGCCCGCGTAGGATGCCGTCCTGCTGTGCCATGCTATGCTGGAAGGCGACCATCTGGACGATGACCTCGTAGTGGCTGCACTCGAGGGTGCGCAAACTCGAAAGAACGCCTTGGTGCGTGGCGCTGAGGGATGAGAGACGCGCCTCGAGGGAATCGATCCCGGCATTCTGGATCTCGAGCTGGTGGGCGTTGCTGGCAACCGAGCCTGAGGTAGTGGATTGCGGGTCTGCAGCAGCGCCGGATGTGGAATCGCGCCGGGGCTTGCGCTGGATTTTCCCCAGCAAGTCGTGACGCCCCGCGCGGAAATCTGGGTGCCGGAAGGTCCACAGCTGTGTATATACGCGTAAGTCGCGTAACGCAAAGGGGTACTTGAAAATAATACGCACCTGCTCAGTCCTAAAGGGGTCGTCGTCTGCGTTCTTGATTTTATGAAAGTCGTAATTGTTCAACTGGCGCACGAAGCTGGTGAAATTAGAGTGTTTGAAGATGCGAGGTAATATCGACGTAGCGAATTCGTTTATGTCCTGCCAAATAATAATAATAATAATGTCAGTCTGCACCACGGCCAAGCTGCCGAGCATATGTATTATGCACTTTGACAATGAAGCAGTTGCCTTCTGGTGCCCAACAGATTACATCCTTGATACTCACGTCCTCCAACATCCTGTAAGCGATGAAAAAGCGAAGGAGAGGGACACGTCGCCTCGTACATGCACAGCTTCTTTACAAAGTCGCTGGTTGAGTTTTCTGACATGATGTTCTTGTGGTTAACACCCAGATCGGGGACCTAGGAGGGGGTGGGGAGGGGAATGTATAACCGCTGTGGTCCCAATGGCGTGGAGCAGAGCGTGAGACAACCGGCGGCCGCCTGTGGTGACGGGGAGATGACGAGGAGATGACGTACGCTCGCACTGGGGACACGATGGGACCTCTTATCTGCCCGGGAGCTCAGGCAAACGTTGGATGACATGGAAGAGCGAGATCAAAGAGCCTTGCTTGTCGCACGTGTGCGTTATCGATTAGATTATCAACGCACAGCCACCTGTCAATGCCGCCGCGGCCCAGCTATCGCGCAAAGGGTCGGTTCACAGCTTCTCCTCTATGTTCTCCGTATTTTAGCCCCACCCTCCTACTCCCTGTTTGTCGAGCTTATACTCGAGTTGCTTCGGGTCTCCTGCCTCCATGACCCTTGGCTGCTCTTGCGTACGTGTAAGGATTATGTAAAATGGAACGTGCCGGAATCGCACTCGGCACAACCGTTTGGACTACTGTACTATTTCGTTCAATTCGTACCGGCACGTGACTTTTGATTTTTTCCAACAAATCTCCAAAATCCGCTAAAATCGAGAAAAAATTATTGCAGGGTTTTCAGAAATCGGGTGTGACGCGTGACATACGAATTCAACGGAATAGTACAGTATCCGTCCCATCAGACATAATCTTACAACCAGTACTGTTACAGTCCCTGTTTCCGGACCCACGTTACCCCGGACAGCCACACTGACCACTGTAACGGGTGACCGGGCCGTTACAGCTGACGACGACAACCGCGCTTTGGGCAGCAGAAGATTGCATCACACAGGGGGCAAAAGCCCAGGCATATCAAAGTGAAGTGCCGTAAGGGCACCTACCAGGGCACTTGCACAAAAGGTGCTGGGCACCTCACATGGCACGTCATTTTGCTCTTTGCTCATGTCGTGTGAACAATGGTGTCAGGCTGTACACATACTGCCCAAGTTCTCGTAAGTTCTTCAGGACAGTTGGAAGATTTTTCCGACTATTTATTCCTGAAACATAGCAAAATAAAGTACAGAGGGGGCCCTGAGGTGTCTGAGCTCGGCCTGGGCAGGAACTCTCAACGCGACCGCCAAATTGAGGTGAATGATGGTGTCATTAATGTGGGAGACCAGTTATTCACATGACCGTGTCTCGTTCATTCACACGTGCTGTCACTCGGTGTGAATCCATATGCAAAGAACAAAGGCGCACAGGGAAGCTGCATGCCCTTGTGACATGCCCTGCACCTGCCGTTGCAAGTGCCCTGGTAGGTGCCCCTACGGCACTTCACTTTGACATGCCCGGGCCTTTGCCCCCGGTGTCATTGACACTTGGCGGTTGGAGGTTGTGCATATCATAATACGACGGAGCCGTTGTTGATGAGGGGAGAGGGAAAGGCGTCATGTTGTGTGCTTCTGTTTGCTTTGGTCGTCTCGGCAGTGGCAGCAGATCAAATGGCTGCCGCTTAGCCGCCATCAAATTCCCCGATTTGGGGGCCTACGTTTGAGGCGGAAAGTCAAAAGTGGATGACCTCGACTCTTGAGGCGTTCCTCCAGTCGCACGCTGTCCAGGAACTGTCAGCGGCGGTACCAGAAGTCCCTCCTCAGCGATCTGCGCGACCGAATAAGGGCATGAAGGCTACGCCGACCCCCACCGTCGTCGGCGGCAGCCAGGATAGGTTCCGTAAACGTCCCCAGTTACCCAATGACAGAGTGGCATTGAGCGTGGGCTGCGCGGTGGCCATGGCAGATGGGGCGTGTGCGGCGAGGAGCGGTTGGATAAGGAAGGTAATGACGTACGGCGGGGATCTGGTAGAAATCAGCCAAGAATGAGGGACTCAATTCGCTACCTCATATTGAAATTTCGGCACATCTCGCCGCCATGTCGTACCCCAAAGTAAGGCATCAACTCATAAATATTAATGTGTACAAGCCATGCCGGCGCTTCGCTCTGGCAACTGCTGGAAGATGGGGCTGAAAACAAATTAATTCAAGTGTGCTAAGTATGGGTATACGATGGTGCGGAGAAGAAAAATGTGTCGATGTTACTTGCCTTGTTCAATTCGAGCGGGATTCTGGAACGGAGACTGTGGTGCCGCGCGAATGAACAGTGTGACAATTGGAACGAACAATCAGAGCCAGTGAATTGAGATTTGGGATTAGGATAACCTTGCACAATGTCGGGGGGGCCTCGGGATCTCAGGGCCAATGAGAGCAAGAATAAGAACCACGGCGTACACTTGTCGGATAGCGTTCTGTCTGGCCAAGCACAGGAACTTGAAAGATCCAGCAGACGATTCACTGCATTCAAGGCCCTCCTAGACTTACCCTCTGGCAAGGTCCCTATACAGAGCTGGGCAGGCCACATCTGTCTAGTGACCTACACAATCTCCGTGTAGCTCTGTATAGTTCTGTGTAGCTGTGTGTAGGGGTATGTATATGTCAGGCTAGGTCTGCCTAGCTTCCTAGCCAGATGTCACCTTCCCGGAATACAGCCATCTGCTGCACTTGTAATGTTTGGTTGAATAAATACGGGCTTAACTCCAGCATAGTTGAGTATAGATGAGTTTAGGTAGCTACACTGATCTGGAGAGACCTACACTAGCCTACACAGGGTCAGCTTAGGTGACCTATACACAACTGGTCAGGCACTACGCACACTTTGCCACAGTTGTGATCAGGTCGGTCTAGTAGACCTACACAGAGTCTGTTTAGCCTCCTAGGCATTCCTTTACAGACCTATACACACCTTTACAGACTGAGGCTAGGGGGGCCTTGAATGCAGTGATTGTAAACATTCAATCTTTAATTTTTTAGGTCGGCATTCAAAAGGCAGTTTGGCGGCTGCTGCAGATACATATCCAAGCCGGCAATCATTGTGGACGGCACGAAGAAGTTGAAGCCAACTGTCGAGGCGGGGTCGAACATGATGAGGGCGGGGGCGAGGAAACAAGGAAGATGCAACAGCGGTTCCAGATAGCGTCGGACTCTCCAAGGTATAATCCCGGCTTCGGTGTGTGCACTCCAAAACAATTTTCAGCTCAGGGGATAGCAGATGTCAATGAGCAATGGATTCTCCGAGCGATTTTTGAGCTCGCCTTCCAGCGCAGCTAAAAAATTCACGCCTAGTGCTCATTGAAGTCGTGAGCGGCTGAAGAATTGCTTTGCAGGACCATATAATACCAGCTTGCTTTTGACGGTATTATATGGATTTCAACACAACGTTTCAATACAATGGTTAATAAGCAGGAACTTGAAGCAAAGGATAACACGGGGAACAAGTCACTGATTTTGATACCAGGATTATCCGCAGAGATTTCAGACAACGAGCCTGTTTGATTAAGACCGCTCCGAGTCCGTGCCTGGGATGAACGTATACCGGCTGCAAAAAAGTGCCGAATGAAACAAACTCACACGCAGGACTATCGCTACGAGCATGAGTCTCGAATGACGTTCAGATAGACATTTCAAGTTCGATGTAGATTAAGCGATGGCAGTAGGCAAATTTGGATGACAATGGCCGGAGCAGAGTGGATTTCTGTAGCCACCCATCCACACTTCGCATCTGCTGGCAACTGGGTCATGGAAAAATTGTGTATTTGTCCGGATAGAGTAAGACATCAAGATTTAAGCAAAATGTGTACTCGAAAAACGGCGATTTTGGCGTACTTGCGGCCAGCTCTCATTGGATGCTATAGGACAGTTACACGGCCTTTGAGGCGTTGTACGGTCACTATGCTATCTGTTCGGAGGGTTCTAGGCAGCAGTACGGCCCGAATCACGGTCTTTCGAGTTTTGATGGTGGTGGTCGGAATCGTGCGGAATTTTGCTGGCATACGGACAGATATGTAATTATCGATGCTAGACGCGTTCTCCACCATACCGCATCCAACCAAAACCCAAGAACAAACCCCAAACCGCACTTACAGCATGAACATGGCCCAAATGGAATTCTGCCAAGGCTTGCACATGGACAGGAAGGAATACCGCTGAGCCTCGAATACCCGGAGCGTGGATGACGGAAATGCCTAAAGGCTGGATTTCGGAGGTGCCCCAGGGCTGGATTTCGGAATGCCCGAAGGCTGGATGGCTGAGGAACGAGCTACGGTGGCTTAATACTGCCGGTACGGAATGTCGCAACGTATATAGGGGGTAATTGACGACCGTTGCTACTGGTGACTAAGGGCGCTGCCGAAGTCCCCTGAGAACATTGTAGAGGCAGAGAATGGAGGGACCTGCAGAGTACAGGAATGGCGCTCTGGCGTCGGGAGAGGAAAACTCGGGTGCATGAAGAAGTAGACGAGAAAGGCCAGGAGATCTGCAGAAAACCACAGAAGACTCCAAGAAGAACCCAAGAAAATTGTGCGGCAAGAGGCAGGAGTTGGGAACGGACAAAAGGGAATTGATCTCCGATGTCTGGTCGATCACTCATACCTTTACATCAGCGCTGATTCTCCCGACTTTGCCTGACTTTTGACAGGTCCATATATATGGAAGGAACGTGTGATCAATACCCGACTTGAGAGCGGGAAAGGAGAGGCAGCTTGGCCGTCCCGGCCGATTCGGTGCACATTCGCTCCGTGGTAGAAAGCGGGGAAAAAGTCCGAATCGGAAAAGGACAGGGGGCGTGGGACGGCCAAACCCGTACTGTAAGGATCACGCACTCGCTCTCTACATCAAATCGGCGATCACTGCGGCTTCACTGCGGCTTACTGTGCCGGAGTCCGCAACTACTGTGCCGTAGTTGCGCAACCCTGCGCCCACAGTCTTTGAATCACTTGTACTTATAGTTTCGGTTCCGTATGTACTTGTAGTTAGGTATAAATACTCCAGTTTGTATTCCGAGTAGTCAGTTCCGTACAACACGCGGATTTGCTCGACTCAACTTTGTCTGACGTCTAACAACTCCGCCAATCGAAACTCTTGTGTCTACAACTTTCTATCAAGAAACTCCGTAGCCTCACATCGGCCCCAGCTCAGGGCGAGGCGCATAGCGGGCAGGACTACATAAAGGTGCGCAATATGAAACCCGCTGCGGACAGTTTTCAATATTTCAACCAGTCATAGTGTTACAACTCGGACCATGAAGACCTCGTCCTGGCGTTTTGGTATTTTTTTTCCGCTTCAAGCCCCCGCCACCATGCAGTGCTCGCACCACTCTCGCTCCTGCTTCCAATGATGTTCCTTTTGTGCTTCACCAGTCTGCAACTCAAAACAGACTCATGCTGTCATACTCCCGGTCCTTTCGGGGCCCATATGCTGGGTGCCTCTCACACCCCATCAGTCACTCCCGTCGAAATAAAATGTGCAAAATTCACTGTGAAATCGCTATCGGCTGCCCAAACCACATTCCATCTGCACTCCCGCCTCCTCTCCCGACTTTTTGCTCGGGATCTCCTTGTTCTGCGGGCTATCAAGGACTATGCGGATTCTACTCCCCGCGCTGCAGAGCACATCAAGCAACAAACAACCCCACGCCAACCAAAACTCGCAGTCTCTTTGCTGTCCGTTACCTCCCCATACCCTCACCGGTGTGCGTAATGTACTATCCCCGACCGTTGGGCACTTCGAGTTATCCTGAATATTTGTACCTAATGTCGTTGATAATAAAAGCTCGGTGTGGATGATGTGAGAGTGTGATAAGTCGGCAACATCGGCAAGTCTCCTAACTGGCCGATGTGCCGCCATCAAATTGCCAGATCGGGTGCTTACGTTTGAGGCGGAATTTAAACATCGAGGTCATTTAGGCTGATATGGGAGGGCCTGGGCAAGGGAGCCGACCCATTGGCAGCGCCGTCCTTCTTGGCCATGGTGGAAGTTCCGATCAAAGGGAATGAAGCTTCAGAGATGGTGACGTGGTGACGTTCTTTCTGTTCCCCTTCAGAGCCTTGGCTCTGTCGCCATGTTTACCCTCAGAAAACGCGCAGTGCCTGCGAGGTCGTTGTCCTTCTGTGTCGGTGCGGTATTCTAGACGACGTTACTCACAACAAGACGCGCTGCCGCTTCGCTCCGGCAACTCGAAACGCGAACGAGGATGAAACTCAGACATTTACTTACTACTCAAGCTAAAATACAACATTGCAAAGACAGGGAAATTCCGGAGCTTCAAGGAATACTGTTCGCGCCATGACCCTTAGCTTGGGACGGGAATTTCTGGGTGCTCAAGCGGGTTTCAAGCGGGTTCCAAGACGTGAGTCGGCGGCGTGGACTTGACCGTGACTCTAAGACCGCCAAACGTTGAAAGACACGATGAATTTCGGAAGAGTAAATCGAAGGCTGAAGCGCAGCGTTGAGACCGAGAACTACAGATCAAGTCTAGAAGAGATTTCATTGACAAACGATTGGCTATTCGCGGCGCGTAAACTAGGGTGGTCATGAACATCGTCGAAGGAAATGCGAAAGTGGCATGAAGGTTGGAGAAGGTTGGAGGACAATCAACCAAATTTCAACGAACTTCCACTCGGCAAGAATGATGTACTAAGCTCGTTACAGCGGCCGCAGCATAGAAATGGACAGTAAAGGAGCATTTGAGTGACCAAGGGCAGAGCAAGGTTCGCAGTAACAGGTAGCAGCCCCCAAGGCTCGTGTCGAAAGTCATGCCAGAAAGATTGTATGCCATCGAATTTGAGGATGAAAAAAGTGGGTAAAGAGTTGCCTGTTGTGTCTGAATGCAGGAAATAGGGTTATTCACAGTAGCCTTTTTGACATCCTTTTTTGCGCCCTTTTTTGCTCTCTTTTTTCCGCCCTTTTTCTTGTCTGGCAAATAAATGTAACCGAGTGACCTATAAAATCCAGAAAAATTCACCCGAGTCCTTTTTGAACACCTGAGGTGCTATGTGACCTTTAAGGAACCATAGGAGCACCCAAACTGCATGAAATGGATAAAGGGAGCCAAAAAGGGAGCTGAAAGCCAGGGTGTTCACAGTAGCCTTTTTTCGGCCCTTTTTCGCTTCCTTTTTTTTCTGATTTCATCCAATATCGCACGTTGGACCTAGATTTTTTTTGGATTTACACCCTTTTTGCATGTTGAAATTGAAAAGGGGAAAAAACCCGGAGAAAAACGGCGGGAATACAAAAAAGGGAGGAAAAAGGGAGCGAAAAAGGGAGGAAAAAAGGCTACTGTGAACAACCCTAATGTCATCTTTTTTTACCACGTCAAGACTCTTCCGGAGGATTGCGTGGCCATCGGCACTATCCCAACAGAATTAGGTTGCGCCGTCGGCAGGGGCACCTGCCATGTCGCGAGACTCGCTCGGATCCCCTTACCGTCAGCTCTGTCCCAACTCCACTTCCACGAAAGCTGAATCCCGCCCAGACCCTGGCGTACCCTCTCGCTGACCCAGGTCGTTTCTGCCTTGTCTACAGTGACCCGTGACATCGACGATACTCGGGCGTCTCCTGAACCTATCCTATTTCGTGGTCCTTCGTGCAAAATGAAAGGGAAATGGGCAGAGGACTCCTAGTTCCTTGTGACTCTCTATGCCGTTCTGGCTGGTGTACATGCCCGACATGTGTGTACTTCTCGATGCCCGATTTACGGTGATTAATTAATCGTTCTTTAGCGAAATGCTCCTCGATTCTTTGTATCTATTTTGTGCTTCTCCATTCAGCCGAAACCCTTTCGCCTTGCTCTGGTGTTCATCCGCACTTCAGTCTTCTCGGCGCAGCTCTTTTTCGACGGATCCGATGTTAGCCGGGTCGGCCGAGCCCCCGAAAGTCGGGCCTATGGCTTGGTTGGCGAAGAATAAGTCGGCTTCTGGTGTGGAAATTCGGGGGTTGAGACTATGAGAGAGGGGAATTTTGGAGGTATATTTTGGACCTTTCAACGTTGGGCTACCTGGACCCGTGTCCCCGAAAGCTATCGGTGATCCCGAGAGCCTCTGGATATAGCTTGGCGATAATGGTTGAGAGCGTCCACCATGACCACGACGGCTTGGTTTCCAGAAGGATAAGTTAGCAGGGTTACTGGAATACTTGAGGCCCCTAACTAATTGAACCCAACAGCACATATAGACGTTATTCACCGACGTTTTATATTTATATCTGCAACTCACTTCTTTCCTCGACTCATGTAGAAAGCAACAGAATCCGGTCAGAAATCATATTACAAGGGATACTCGGCGAGATAGGAGTGACAACACATTAAATACAGGTGCGAAGAGTTCAGTATGTCCCGATAATTAGTCTTCGCGCACAGCGATGATCTGGTTCAATACCGACACCCGCCTCCCATCTACCGATCGATTAAAAGACGGTCTCGACAATGGTGCATATAAAAATACGCACCGAAAAAACCGTGGACACCTTGAGGCAGATGCGGCGGCGTGAGGGACTTGTCCTCTTCGATGCTACGATATTTCCTTAAGAGTTCTGCGAAATACGATGGTATTTCACGTACAGGAGGTTGAACGCCGTGGTGATCTGCCTCTCGACGGGCGCATCTCGAATCTCATCGATCACAGCGGTGTAGAAGAGGTCCACGAGCCCGGACTGAATCGAGAGTTCATAAGTGTGATTTTTTCCTGATGATGATTTGTACTCACCTGGATATCGTTGCTCTCGGAAGGAACCTCGACGGCCCCAGTGAAGTGGACCGCGGCTCCAGCCTCGCCGAAGCCCTCGCCCTCCAACTGCTTCTGATAGTCGTCGCGGGATACGCTCTTCCCGTTCACGGTGATCTTCGCTTGCTTCGACAAGAAGGCCTCAAACGCAGAGTCGAATGCGGGCTTGGTGGTGGCCTTGATGATCGAGGACAGGTGCTGCTCTGCCCAAGTCTTGAGAGGGGGGAGGACAATGTTGACGGACATTGCGAGTTGGTTGGTTGGTTGGAGGCTTGGGCGCGTCAAGGGCCTTTATAACCAAGCGGAGGCCTAAATTTGTTAGTCGCCGCCGAACACGGAGACCGAGACAAAGGCGAATGACGTACTTACTATTGCAATGTTCCCGCGTTTCCCATGTGTTCCCAAGTATGTATTGCTAGCACCGCTGGCGGTAAAACCTACTCGATCCATTCTTCGCTGTTTGCAGGCGGAGTGTGTTCATGGCTCAAGCAAAATGAAACGAATGCTATATCATTGATCGAAGAGTCGGTGCAAGTCCGAGTTCTATTCTCGAACATGCTATAGCTAGCCAGAATAGCCCAGGGCGCGGCTTAGTCTGGAAGCCGGGGCTTGGGCCTGGCTAGGGCAGCCCGGGCCTTGACGATCTTGAGGCCTGGCATGGCTTGGGCCTCAGCCAGATGGGTCATTCAGAAAACCAGAAAAGACCTGAGATGAGACACTGAGAGAGAGGAGCCCCAAATGAGCGTGATGGTCAAGAGGTTGTTTGGTGATGGAAAGCGCTGTGACATGATGCCATCAACGCACATGACAAAACCTGTGGCTGTGTCTTGAGGATAGCCAAGCCACCCAGCACCGCATGCCGGATGAGCCATCTGGTGGAGCCACCAGATCAACTGGTGGCTCATGTTTCAGGTTAGTGTCAGGATCGTCCGTTGCATGCTAGCCACTATTTCATCCTCTCTATGGGGGCTATAAATGGTGGCTACATTAGCCTCCAAGGACGGGGAGTTCCTGAGAAAAATTAGCCACCAGTTGATCTGGTGGCTCCACCGCAAACTCTCTATTGTCGATTGATTTTGTGGGTGGTCCAGCTTGATGGTAGGAAAATGGACGACGTCATAATGTTGGTCGGGGTCTGCCACAATCGCCTCCCATGGAATGGACTTGATTTTATTTCCGAGGGCACCGTGAGTGGCCACTAGAATCATCCTCAGAAACTTCCTTTGTGTGCAGGTGATATAAACACTTACCCCGGCATTGATCGAAATAATCGCACAGAAGGTCTGCAACCGGAATGGTGTCCAGAATAATCAAAGGAAATAGATAGGTTGCACATGAGCCGCATGCAGCTTTTGTGCATTGTGCAAAGCCGTACGGCAAATTTGAAATTCCGAGATACCCTCGACGTGAGGTACGAACGGCTTGAGGATATCGTAGGATACGCTAAGCAGCGTGAGATTTGTGTGAGTGTGACATGATCGTGACTTTCATCACTTCGTCTTCACGTCCACCTCCCCAAACTCTCTGCCGTCTTCTTCGACAAGTTTTCGCTCAGAGCCCTTTGCTTCAAGTCTGGCTTCTGCCCATATACCCTCCTGAAGACCCTGGAGCTTTCTTGCCTCCGTTACTCGCCCATACCAAGACCACGATACCATGGTGGAACTTGAAGCTACGTAGATCAATATACAAGAGGAGATGGACATATTCGTGAGCCTCAATGCCTCTCGCGTCGTTTTGTTTCCGCCTTTATCTGGTCCTTTCTCTGTCTTTCGTTCTTTCCCCTGCCTTTCGTTCTCCCTCCGCCTTTCATTTACTCCTCCATTCCATACGTTACGTCGGTGACCTGCTGTTACCGCAGCATGTGAATTGGCACCTGTGGCCAAAACCCGCATCCGCTGATAAGCAGTGAATGAACACACAGTAGAAAACACAATATTTTTCGGTTTTCATTGTATAGTTCATTCCTATTATATTATCCATTATAGGCAGTACTGAGAACCCAAAGTAGCTGGCCTGTGGCCAGCATCACAGGAGCAACGAGATGATGCCCTGGTGGAAGCCAGAGGTGTCTCTGACAAGTACTCGCTCCGAAACATGTAGGAGATTGTGTAGCCCAACCTAAACATATGGGTATTCTACCGAATTATGGTAGATCCAGTCATTCTGGTAGTTCCCATTCGAGGAGAACCATGGGAATGATGGGAGTTGGAGATTTGAGCGATTATTCTATTCTCGATCTTGATTCTCGACGCATTCGCGTCGATCCAAGTGACATGAGAACGCTGGGGGCGGTGTTTCGATTGTACCAGAACGTCGGTTACTCGGCAACATGCATCAGAGTGGGATAGTAAGCGAAGGGAACCCGTGATCGTCGATCCCGGAGTTCCCAGGACTTCCCCATTGAGTGTAGGAGCATTCTCAAGAACCCATCCTGAGCCATAACTCAAAGTGGGGTATCATTCGAAGCCTACATGGCTGGAGATTACAGTTCTCATGAAGATCTTCGAGGGATACCTTCAGAGAGCAAGTTACATTGCAAAAGGGCTACATGGTGGTTGATGTCTAAGCTGCCATCAAAGTCACCATGTGCGGAATCTTACAAAGGAACGGTTGGAATATACCCGGAATGGCGTGCTCAGTGCCCCGACCAATGAGAATCAACAGATTCTAGTCGCCAAGACGGATACACGACTTTGGGGCAGCTAAACGGACCATTTACTTAATTCTTTCATTGTCATAGTCATATCTGTTATTGTATAAGTAGTTAGAGGTGTTTCTAGGGTCGAGGACGGAGTTTCCCCCAACTAGTGAGCCTAGCTTACACCAAGGGAAACTCTTAGTTGATCTTCGGACACCTACCAACATCAAGTTTGTAGGGGTTGGAATATCACCAGTGTTTTGGATTGGATAAAGTGTCTGAGTGTGGCTCTTGAATCGTATTGAATCGTTGGAAGCTATAGAATCGCTGGCCTTGGGTCTTGAATCGTATTGAATCGTATAGAATCACTGGCCTTGGGTCTTGAATCGTTGGAATCGTATAGAATCGCTGGTCTTGGACCTTGAATCGTTGGGAATCGGTTGGGAAACGTTTGGAAACGTTTGGGGATTGTCTTGGAATCGTCTGTCTTGTTGTCTTGTTTTCTGGAACCGCCACCATCTTTGTTAAAACCTTGCGGAACTTTGGTTTCGCTTCGGAATATTGGTGAACCTCACGGTTCCCTTCATTCCGATAAATCTCTTTGTGTTGTTTGCATTGGAAGCTTTAGAAACCTTTGGTTTCCTTAGTTTCCATCGTTCTCATCGGTCGTAACCGACTCGTGTCTTGGTGTCCGAAACAGAAATCCTTTGGATCTCTTAGTTTCGTACATATCAAACACTTGCTTCGTCTTACAACGACTTCTTGAACTAAACTTTCTCCCGATCAACCTTTACAAGGCTCTGAATCAGGGACTGACACTCGTCTGGTACCTCTGGAACGAACGTTACACTGCACTTGCTGCATACTATTGGTTGTTTGGATTAGATTCGTCTGTTCCATCCGATTCTTTGGTTGTAGTACTTTGTTTGGGCTGTTTCTGTTGGTTCCATACTAGGTTCGGAGCTCACTAATCACCGCCATGTCTATGATGGGATCGTGCACATGTTATGCGTTGGTGCAAACATCTTGCAACCGCGGCCCTCTCCCTTGCGATGGCGTAGCTCCGCGCATTGACCAATCTGCGGCTTTCACCGCCCCGTGTTATGGTCGGGCTTGTTCCCACCCGCACATCATGCAAGTTGGCATCGATGCTCGTTCGCTGCCACATCGCGTTGGTATCAGTATGGCCCGCGTCCACCGCGGCCGCTCTGGGTAGTGCAGTGACCGCCCCTCGTTGGCGCCTCATCGCGCCATTGTTGTCCCTCATCTCATTACCACAACCATTCTTATCCCTCAGACCTGCTTCCCCTCTCCACGTTATACCTATTTACTGTTGGGGAGCTGTCCCTCTTTCATCTGGTTTTATCTTCTTTCTTTCCACGACCTCTTGCCAGCGTGTGTGTTTACTGCCTATCATTACTGCCCTTCACACCGCCGCGTCTCGACGCGCTGTAATTCTGTTCGAGTTGGGCCCTGTGCCAGCTTTGTTTCTGCTCCACGCCGCGCTGTTTCCCACATTGCGCTCTCGTCTCAATCCATTCTGACCCACAATGTCCTCTTTGACCCGTGTCAAGCACCCATGCCGACTTCATAACTGACCTACGTCGTCTCTGACCCACATTGTACACCGATTTCTGACCTACGCTGATGGACCCCAGTCACACACCTATGTCGACTTCGCTGACAGACCCCAGTCGCGCATCCGTGCCAACTTTGCTGATGGACCCCAGTCGCACATCTGTGCCGACTTTGCTGATGGACCCCAGTCGAGCACACGTGCCGACTTTGCTGATGGACCCCAGTCGCGCATCCGTGCCAACGTCGCTGATGGACCCCAGTCGCGCACCCGTGCCGACTTAACTTCTGACCTACGCTGACGGACCCCACGTTGTGCAGACCTACGCAGCCAGACGCATGCCACGCATTTTGTACGCTGCCGGACCTACGTTGCACAGACCTACGCAGCCGGATGCATGTCGCGCACTTTTGCAGACTCGATCTCCAAACCATGCTGCTGGACTCATGACCTACCCAGCTGGATGCATGTCACGTAATTTTTGCCAACTCGATCTCCGACCTACGCCGCCGGACCTTCGTTGCCCGCAGTCTCTGAGTCAAGTCTACACCTGTACAGACTCTGTCTATGACATACCTTTGACTACATCATGTATCCGTGCCGCTCCGTGAGCAATGCATGTTTGTTATTCCACCGATCCTGACCACGCTGTTCTTCTGTGTCCGCTCTTTTCTTTTATGCACTCCTATTCATGAGCTGAGTCGCGCACTCGGGCCGACTGCTCTTCTGACCTACGCCGCCGTTCCTGCTCAGACTGCGTACCTTCCCTGGTTCCATTCTGATATACATTCAGCCATTCTGGCTCTGTTTCCAACCTACATTGGCCTTTGTCCGTGACAGTCCCAGCACTAGCGTACGTCGCCGTTTGTGACCAAGCTGTGCATTCTTCTGGCCTTGGTTGTGATTCACATCGCTTTCTTTCTGACTGAGACCTACACTGTGTGGGCTTAATGTATGACCACGCCATGTCCCATATGGGGACCAACTTCCGTAATACACCGCATCGTTTTGGACTGAGTCGTACACTGTCGTACACCCGTTCCATCTATGGGAAATTTTGCTTTGCCCATGCCGACGCAGATGCACTGCGCTGGCCTTTCTACCTCATACCGCTCCTAGCCAAGGCATTTGGCCAGCTTCTTTGCAACTTATGTTGCCCCGTTTCCTTACGGCGTACACATTAGCACTGACCTTGCTTCTATCCCGAGCCACGCACTTGTGCTGGCTCCATTTCTGACTGTTCCTCCGTGCCTTTCTCACGGAGTCGTGCTCCCGCCCCGATTTTGTCGGTGTCCCGCATGGTGTCTTTTCGCATCCATGCCTTTTTTTCATTTTGAGCTTTGTCCGACCAAGTCATGCTCCCTTGCTGTGAAGCGGTACGGCTTCAGAGGGTCATACTTCTCACGAGAGGAGATCTGTCGAACGACGCTGCGAGCATTGTCATCGATAGATTGGTATCGAGCCTGAGGCGAGCGCACGCATTCGGGCTCGAGTCTGTGATCCTAGCCAAGGAGGCGTGTCACCTGTGCCCGGTGAAACGGTGCGCTTACAATACGTCTTGAATATGCTAGTTATAGCGTGTTGTGAAACAACACTAAAAACCACACAAACAATATCTTATCACTCCCAAAAGACTAGCGCAATCCTTAGGTGAGTTCAGGTCCGGACCGTAGTATGCGGCCAGCAGGTTTGGATTGTATAGTTAACAACGAAACAAGTACTATGAGGCACTAACAAAGTCCCCGCGGCACTTCACTTGGCAAGTTACAGCAGTTATCTTTCCGCCGCGGCGTTGGATGAACGTTTGTATGAGACGGATACAAGAAGGTAGTGACTATAAAGATAGCTCTATCACTTCAGGGCAGAGTTTGTACTTGGTGTTCACAAAATATCCCCAGCAATGGCCAATTCCAATTGCTATAATGAGGCAAGCTGCTTCTTCCTTGGCAATTCTCTTTACTGCAGGACTCTCCCGTACAGCAGACCTAAACTTGTCCTCGTTTAGGGATGTTTCCTTCACTTTTATAGTAACAGCTTAAGCGTTGATTGCAAAGTCCAACTAATCGATCCAACAGCTAATGACAGGACTCTCCCTGACGAGTGTGAAGGCAAAGCAGCTGACAAGTCACAACCAATTCTCAGGTGGTTAACCGTTTGAAGCTTAACTGATGAGTCCCTTGCTTGACAATTCGAGCCAACAACCAACTTCAATTTATAGACAAGTTACAAACAGAGATAGTAAACAAATCTCCGCGAAATATGCCTGAGGACACCCACGCCGATAGACGGTGCGATGAACTGGCTGTATGCGGGTTCTACAGGCTGCTTTTATAGTAATAGTACAAACGAAAGGAGATAAACTAGATATAGTAACTGAGATGTGGTGCTTGGTCATGTAGGTTCGTTCCCTCGTGGTTCTTCGTTGATCCCGCATGCTCTTGGTGCCGGGAGATCGTCGGTTTTGACCCCCGCGGTCTATATTTGGTATATTTGCAATACCGCGGTGCCTTCCGCACCCGCAGTACGATGCCGCGCCGGCCTGGGGTTGAACCCAGCCTTTTCAATACATTCCTCCTCGTGCTTGTCTTTGGTGGATCCGGCTGCAGGCAGTGCTTGGCCCGCGAAGTACCGGAGTGCCTGAATCCGATCGTTAGAATCCGAATTAGGACTTGTGTGTCTTTGATTTGACAGGTCGCATCGCGCCGCGGCGCCACGTGATCGTCTGATCGCTTTGGCAGTTCCTTGTTTTAGGGTAACAATGGGTCTACGCTCGACCGCGGCCCGTTAGTAGGCTCCGCAGTAGGTTATACACAGTTATGGGACGCCGCGGCCGCTTTCCTCCATAATGTAACCATTAACACAACTATGTCTTTGGCAGAGAGGCGCCGCGGCGGCACCGCGGCAGCTCTCCTACACAGTTTAATGTACCGTGCAACATGTTAAGTCTCGCCACTTCATCTATGCAGTCTCTGGGTCGCTTTTATAGGAATAAATCCCTTGATTAGGTTATAGGCGTTTATGGGTATATCTCCTTGGTAGTGTATTCAGAGTACAACACGCCGCGGCGTCACCGCGGTCGTGCTCTGAATACTACAGTCAGTAGTCAGAGCTCGCTCTGACTCTCCTTTATATCACCTAACAGAGTTCAGGTATACAGATATATTTGTATAGCACTGAAGCTACCCTGCGCCGCTTAATGATGTGTTTATAAGCGCAAAAATAGCTAGAGGACGTGCATTTGGTGTTGCGCCGTCTCACCGGGCTCATGTAACCTTGAGAGGTGAGCAGTAGATGGGTTCTCAGCCGGGCGAGGATCGACGTGGTTGCACGGATCGCTCTAGCCCGCGTTGGCGGCTTAGACGGTCATGGTAGTGCAAGTTAAGTTGATTAAGATTATGTAATACACGTGACTAGCGTAATCCAGCGCGGGACATGTAAAGTACAATTAAATATACAATATATACACCTCATCGTCACACTTGCTGACCCCGCTTCTGTCCCGGTACCACTCAGCCTCTTACCAAGTCGCGCATCCGAGCCGACTTTGTACCCGCCCCCGTCCGATCTTTCTGATCAAGCTGTACATTGCGCCGAGCCTGACCAGGTCACGCTACATTGTTAAAGACGAGCTGCCAACAAAATACAACATATCAATAATATGGGGGCTGGAGTCGGCAAAATCGTAACATCTGTCTTTCTTCCTTTCACCTTTTCCCCGCCGCCCGCTGTTTCACACCCTCACGACGCACAAGGGGCACTTGCACGTTCGCCATTTCAGCCAATTCCTGCTTCGTTCCCGATACATGTCGTGACGGCCCCGTCGTTGGCCTCGACATACTCTATCCACCTACGTTGATCTGTGCGCACAACTGACGAATTCCCCGCGCCAGCCTCAAATGACACTTATATGCAAAAGCCACGCATCCGCCGATGTCCGCATTCACGACATAAGGACCCACGTCACACGCTCTCCGTGCCGTTGGCATTCACGCACCCCTTGATGACGAACTTGAGGTTGCTCTGAAGACCTTCAAAGAGTTCCACCGCTGCACCTGAGCCCGCACCTTTGCCATCGCCGTTGCCGCCGCCCACGCCAACTGCTGATATATCTTGCTAGGAGGCCTGCACCTGCTCCTCCGCGCCTTCTTACCAAGTCGTGCTTCTGCGCCGTTTCGCCACCTGGTCGGTGACTTCGACGTTGACACGTCCGTGCCGCTTTTGTTCCTGACCCACGTTGAGCCTTTCGGAGCAAGTCGTACTTACTTGCACTCCGCTTCTGCATCGCGACGTTTATTATTATTAAGCTGCCCATCTGAGCTGACTTTGTCTCCGTCCCCAATCTCTGATTAAGGTCGCGCCGATCTGTTTCTGACCCATTTTGTGCCGCCTCTGGCCAAACCATGCCACGTTGTTGAAATAGCTGCCTACGAGATACGATGCAATGGCCGAAGTAGGTGTAAGCTTGAGCTATTTTCATATCTCCCTTCCACATTCTCCTTGCCGCTCGCTGTTTCGTACCATACTACGCCGTGGTTCGCGCACGATCGTAAGCGAGGCAGACAACGCAGAGGCTCCTCGAGGACGGTCCATGCTGTCCACCAGCCCGTGCAGACAGCTTCCGCAGACCCTGTCGCACTGGCAGTCACTTTGCATAGCGCTTGACCCAGAACACACACCGATGTCGCCGTGGTGCACGCTCACACGCTTATACCCATTTGACAACTACCCAACGCCCGTTTGCCTTACCCGCACACGAGGTACATGTTTCGCAAGTTGGGCGCTCCTCGCGCCATCCTGCGCCATCGCGTCCATGTTCCACGACGACATGTTGCCCGAAGACACGTACATGATGGCAGTACATCACCCCTACGAACGAATGTCTACGATGTCGTGCTACCCCTCAACGGATTGATCTGGTGTATTTAACTCGTCAAGTTGTTCTCGACTACCTCAGCGCCGTACTGTATGCAGCCCATTTTAGACAACGGTGTATTGCGCACATCCTACCCTCTCTGCTATGTTGCACCACGAGTCATACGAGGGTCGAAAGATCATGCCGTCGTTGAATCCCTCGCACCATCATGATATCCCTGCAACGCTTGCCCAATCCACGTTGTTGAATTACAGTTCGATTAACAACGCACACAGTCTATGCCCTTCTGCACTTGCATATATACCGTCTATGCTCGCATACAAGCTGATCCCCCACTGATCTTCTGGTTCTTGAAACTCGTTAGAAGTGTTCCTTCCTGCGAAGCACTGCGACGTCCGCGTCTATACCCAAACCACGTTGGGGGGCTTGACTGCCCAAAACACTGCCCTGACCTGCCATGTCCTTGGGGACTCTTCAATCGCAACGACTTTGCCTCTAACGGTATCCGACCAAGTACACTGGCTACTAGTACTAGCGGTGGGCGCAGCATAGGGTGATCCCCGGATATCTTTACAGCAGAGCATTTCTATGTCTTGCCCTCGTTACCGTTGGGAGCCACCCTCGCTCTAGCAGCTCTACTAGATCACATAACACCTCGCCATGCCCTGCAAGTCGAACACAAGACCTTTGAACCTGGCTCTCGCCCAAAATACGACGACTGGCCTCCATACTGGCACACAACGTTGAATCATCCGATTATTTTGATACTCCGGATGGCTGCCATGCCCAGGATTTACGTTCTCGATGGTAGCCGCAACCGCGCGTTTGCTCTTACGTTTCCCACCCGAATTCGATGATCTAGATATTCTGATATTCGAGGGCCTCCCGTTCGCCCCCGTTCAGCCCCGATATCTTCGATGCCAGTAGTCCAACTGCCCGCAGACGCAGCGCACATACCCTGGTCCAACTTTTGCTTACATGTTGCCTATCTATACGCTTCAAGAGCTACCCCACCGATGGTCAGCTCATGTTTCTTCCGCTCTCGTCACGTTCCGACTGCCGTCTACGCCGCCCCGACTTTGCTTCCATGCTCATTAACTCTTCTCCCGGTGCCTGCTGGTGCCTGCTAGCGCTCGTTCGCCCCCGCACACCCGTTCATTTAACCTTGAATTTGACCCACTCTCCCCGCTCCCTCGCCCAACGCCGCTCCTCCTCTTAGTGTGGGGTGGTGCTTTGTGCGAAGCGCAATGCACTTCGCCCAATACACTACGCACAAACCACCATTTGTGAGTTATCACTCTGGGTTGGTGTGAGTGGTTTGCGCTTCGTCGCACCACCCCAGCTCTCTCCGATCCAGAGCTGGTCCACGCGCTCAGAGCCCGACTGCGACTCGGTGTCTCGGACGCAGCGAACCCCCCCGTCTGGTCGGTTCTGTGCGTCCCGAGCCTCTGCGCCCCGAGCGGCCCAGTCGCAGCCCTTCGGGCTCTTCCCCCACACCTCGTATCTCTATATTAGCGTGTCTGCTACTCATAGAGATCCGAGCGACATCTGTTCCGTATCACACGGAACAGATCGACGCCTTAGCCTATCTGAGAGGTGTCAATTAAGTATTGTAATATAAGCTTACCTGAGGTGAAGGAGAGGTGCTGTGGGGAGAGGGAAGATCCTCGGCATTGCCTTTGCTGCCTGGCAGACGTGAAAGTATGCGAAAAGTCAGTGATGCCCTCGTGATGCCTGAAAAATGCGGCCTCCCACGGGTGCACATCCAAAACATAACACTCGTGGGAGTGGAATATGAGATTTAGGAGGCATTGAATGGTACTTTGAAAGACAATTACTGAGAACAGTAAAGAAAAGCCACAGCATTGCACAATGCACAAAAGCCGCATGCAGTTCATGTGGCTTTTGCGCAACCTATCTAATACGGGCAGTCGAATGGCCATGCACTCTGAATGGAATTGAATCACTGCTGAGATACAAGAGAGTGGGAACAAATGTTACTCATTCCAGCCATCAAATCGCCGTTATCGGGTTGGCGGAAAGCATAGAATAACATCATCTCCGCATCTCCCAGAAGCGTGCCCTGGCATAAGTCTCGGAGGGCCAAAGTCATTGTGTTTGCGAACTCTTGCTGGTTCCTGCAGCACATGGATGAGTGTCCAGCCCTCGCAATGAATTCGTGATCACTTACTGTCGAATATTACCGGCCTCCACTTCAGCACGATCATTCCACCCTGCTTGCTCTTCACCAGTCAACGCATCCCACTGCTCTTTGAGAATATTTTGGTACACCCCAGCATAACTATTATGGTCCGTGTCAAGAAATCGTTGTTTAGCAGCCTCATCAAGGGACTCCGAGGTTTCTTGGGCAAATAGTTGGCGGCCACTGAAAACTTGAGCAGAGGGTTGGCCCTCTTAGTTGACAGTGCGGGCGAAGTTGCGTGATCCGGTGACTTGAGGTAGACTTGGTGGCGATAATTTGTGAATTTCCTCACAATCATCTGGAAAATAGACATTGTGTTGAGGCTCTACGATGATAATTGGGGGGGGGGGGGAGGGGGGCATGGATGATTCTATTTGGAAACCCGGCTTCCAAGGGCTTCTCGCCGACGATGCTGCCTCGGCATGTTGAGTACCCGTTTGCCACTCTTGAACAGGATTGAGGGTCCTAGAACTTGTGAATGGCAGCCTGAATCTGAACATTTCAAAATGGCTCAATTGTGACCCGCATACTAGATGCATTTGCAAGTCTTGCAAAGCCACAACAGTCGCACCAGACAAATTCTCCAAATCAATTGGGCCAGTTCGACCTAAGTGTGGACAACCCTTGTGGAGATAGAGGCGGATACATAATGTGGGCTGCGAAAGAAAAGTTTAGCTGCTGAGTCCATCTACGAGCCAAGTATTCACACAGTATCAAGTTGAAACTTCAAATCGATGGTCAGCCAGCGCAGTGCTTGAGGAACTACGTGTGAGGTCGTTCAGACCATCTGAGGCTCTTCCCGATCTTGTCCATCGGTTATTCTCCACGTTGAAGAAGCTCGCGTTGGTGGGCTGCCAGACTTGTTTCGAATTAATATGTGAGGTCGCCGAGTTCTGTAGCGCTGATGTAGCGGTTTAAGATAGAAGCAACACACTGAGAGTTTCTTGGTGAGAGTCTTACGATGCGGATTGCGTAGTGAGATTCTCAGTATTCAGGAAGCTGTCTAACTACAGCTAATGTCGGAACCGAAGGCGCGAGTGAAAATTTCTTGTTTTGGGATGTTTTCAAAGAATTGTTAGTAACTCAATCAGTTCTGCACCGATTTGGATGAAACTTAGGTAGATTTGGTGGGCTAATTCATACGCAATTAGTGATGTAAAGCAATTTATGAAAATACCATTTATTAGATAATCTGTGCTTTTGGGCTATTTTCATGCCAAATGCTGTCTAGCATGTCCAGAACATGTCCCAGCAACCTAATATTTTGGGAGGGACAACATATATACCTTATTAAACACGTGATAGAACCAGAATTATATGAACTCCTGAGATAAATGTAATTCTTACAATATTTCTGAATGCTAAATCTATCAAATATATCCAATGGAGCTACAGGAACTGTAACGAAGTTATCTGTAATTCTGGTTCTATCACGTGTTTAATAAGGTATAGATGTTGGCCCTCCCAAAATATTAGGTTGCTGGGACATGTTCTGGACATGCTAGACAGCATTTGGCACGAAAATAGCCCCAAAGCACAGATTATCTAATAAATGATATTTGCATAAATTGCTTTACATCACTAATTGCGTATGAATTAGCCCACCAAATCTACCTAAGTTTCATCCAAATCGGTGCAGAACTGATTGAGTTACTAACAATTCTTTGAAAACATCCCAAAACAAGAAATTTTCACTCGCGCCTTCGGTTCCGACATTAGCTGTAATTACATTGTACCTACTTAAATATCTCTATAGTAAATCCATACTGAACAAAGATGAGAGTAGTGATAAAGGGACATACTAATGTTGAACAAGGTTTGCTGCGTGAGATCAAGGCGCAGGCGCTGCGCGGCCTGCGGCGTAGTTGAATACTGATCGCCCAAAATAGGAAGGTGGTTGAATTCCAGACGCGAACCCATATCCGTTACATAATCCCTGTCCTCCGGGGCCTTCCAAATATCACACATCCTATTATCGACAGTTTTCAGGATTAGGAAGCCCGAGCATGCGTTGCTTGTTGCTATGACCCGCTCACCCACCTCGACTGACGTCTGCCCCAACCTTACCTCCTTTGTGTATGGCGCTGGCGCACAATTTCCCGTGGACTTATTCTTGGCCATGGCGCGATCTCGCTTCCAGGATCAGTCTGGCCCCCGTTTAACGACCCTCCGCCCTTTTGACGCAGCTAATTATATTACCCTTATTATACTTGCACCGCCGACGTAGCCTGTAATCCAGAGGTTGTGCGGCGATGGATTGGATACGGCCTGTTTGGACGAACGTGAACTCGCAGTCCTACATCGGAAAATGGTTTTCTAGCTGCCCGCAATTATAATTTGTCTTTCGGTGCTTCATTACATGTTGTAGTTAAAGTACAGAAAGGAAGGGGCGCCGTCCCCGTTTCCGCGGCCTTTTACTTAATTTCTTGGAACATCTGACAGAGGGATGGAGGTTGGTGTCAGATGCTCACCGCAAAGTAAAGCCATCCAGGCTTAAGGCGATACCTTCTGCAAGCCACTGAGCCACACGAGCAAATGGCTTGAGACTCGGCATTGGTATCATTGGCGAAATATTAGACTTGGATAATCTGGCGTCTACGATTTTGTGCAGAGGATTCAAGGGGTAAGACTAATGTTGTGGTGGTCGGGAGCAAGATTCAAGTCTTCTCTCTGCTTTCATCTGCTTTTCCATCGGTTGATTCATGGGCAAGCGCACCTTCTATTCCTCATCAAACCCTCGATGTATTTTCGACACCGGTGATTTAATCTGGGGCGAGTAAGTTTTGCCGAATCAAGGACCACAACCGTTCCCTCACCCTTAGACTCATCTCACCAACTGTATGCTCTCCTCTCGAATAATTCTTCGCCCCGTGTTCCTATACTGTATGTCTCGATTCTCTCACATGTAGTACAGCAACACGCCTGTCTCGAATGATCGACCGTTCTTTCAACAATATAACAAAATCAGAAGTCACGTACTCTCAAGCTCTGATCCATCGTAGAAGAAAAAAGAATGAGTATCAGTCGAACCTTCGGCCCCGTTTGCCTACCCGCTCCTCCGGATCCTCCCCATTCAGATCGAGCGGACGCTTCTCGGCCTCAAAGTTGGGTCCCGTCACCGCTGAAGAAGTCAGTGAGTATTTTGTTGTACTCCTCGTTCGTGATGCCCAAGCTCGTGAACAGGTTTTCTGGTTCGCGCGAGTCGGGGTTACCCAAGGTGGAGGCGAGCGTGCGTTCGGGGGAGGACAGTTCGAAGCTCGTGTCGTTGAGCGAAGAGGTACTCGTATGTAGTTGCGGGCTCAGCATCGACGGCGAGATCCGTTTCTTCATCACCGCCAGGTGCGCCAGATGCTTCTGCAGGGCTCGTGAACTAGGTGTCGACGAGGGACTGGCTGGTACGAACCTCGAGCACTTCGAGCAGCCCGTCTCTTGTGAAGGGTTTGGGTAGGATGTCGTTCATCCCTGGCTGCGTAAACGAGGATGCAGAGCGAGGGGCGAAAGGACGCACCAGAAGAATAGTAAGTCATAACCTCGGTCGGCCGCGAATTGCTCGTCATGGAAATGATGGGTGTTTGGTGGTCGAACTTTCTGATCATCGAAGTCGCGGAGACGCCGTCTAGTTTGGGCATGACAATATCCTGGGACTACCATGAGCCAAAGAAACCGGAAACGCGCGAGAGACACTGCACCATTAAAACCAGGTCATATTTCTCGAGGTTCATCTTGTTAACCGCACCGACTCCGTCCACGGGGATGTCGGTCGTGCACCCAAAAAGCTGGAGGAACTTGCTGCTGAGTTTACGGGTTACTGCGTCGTCGTCAACGAGGAGCACGCGAGGCGGCACAGCCCAGCCCGGCACGAATGCTGAGCGCCGGACGCGCAGCGTCTGCGTCTCGCGTGGACTCCTACTCGCACTATGGGTACCTTGAGTTGCGCCCGATGCGTTCTGTTTCCCCGCCATCGCACCACCGTCAAACACCTGGTTACCGCCGAGGTCGCCGTTCCCGCGCGGCATAGGTTGCCCCACGGTGTACACCTCCAGGCCCGCATGCGCATCCCAAGCTGGCAGAATCCCCGCGTCCGAGGTTGAGGACAACTGGCTCGTCGGCGTCGGCAGTACCATCTCGTCCTGGGCGTCTTGGATGCTCTCGGGAATGGCGAGACGAAGGTTCTGCGGCGTGTCAAAAGAGGTGTTGAAGAGGGGGATGTCCAGGCGCGGACTCGAGCTACCCACGACTTGCGCCTGCAAGTCCTCGGTATGGATCTCGCTTGCATCGAATGGTGCTTCGCTACTCCTTCCGCCGTTGTCGATGGGAGAGCCGAGGGCAGGGAAGAAAGACACTCCCCTCGCTTCTGCATGGCGTGAAATCTCGCTCATCTGCATCAACGTTGCTCGTGCGATGTCCGACCCAGGGATGCTCGTGCGCAGCATCCGCTGTGTCTCCGGCGCCTCCAGGAACATGAGGGAGCCGTCTCCACCGTCGGGGCCATCGTTTGCGGGCAGCTGGTTCATTTTGCCTGGAATTTCAAGCTTCAGGCGGATGTGATCAAGGCAAAAAAGTGTCACTCACCTGCACCAGTTGCGATGCTATCGCGCCACAAGTACTGTACGAGGCTCCGCAGGAGTCCATCCTGCTGCGCCTTACTGCGCTGGAATCCGACCATCTGGACAATGGCCTCGCAGTGACTGTGTTCGAGTGTTCGCAGCCTTGAAAGAACATTCTGGTGCGCAGCGTCAAGGGACGCGAGCCGTGCTTCGAGGGAATCGATCTCAGCATTTTGGATCTCGAGCTGGTGGGAGCTCCTGGGAAGGGAACCTGAGGTAGTGGATTGCGGGTCTGCAGCTCCGGGTGTAGATTTGTGCTGGGTCTTGCGCTTGATGTTCTCCAGCATGTCGCGACGGTCCGCGCGGAATTCTGGGTGCTGGAAGGTCCACGTCTGTGTGGGATATAAGTGACGCGTAACGGGAAAGAGGTAAAACTACGCACCTGCTCGGTCACCAAGGGATTGTCGTCCGCGTTCTTGATTTTATGAAAGTCGTACTTGTTCAGCTGACGCACAAAGCTGGTGAAATTAGAGTGGTTGAAGATGCGGGGCAATATTGACGTAGCGAATTCATTTGGGTCCTGTAAAGGACTCGGTTTTAGCCCACAACACGGCCAAAACGACCATATGCACCTTAACGATGAAGCAGTCGCCTTCTGGTCCCCAACAGACCACATCCCTGATACTCGTGTCTTCCAGCATCCTGTACGCGATGAAAAAGCGACGGAGAAGGACAAACGTCGCCGTACACGGACAGCTTCTTCACAAAGTCGCTGGTGGACTGTTCCGACGTGCTGTTCTTCTGGTTGGACATGGATTTGTTGTGGGCTGGGCCCTCGCGCTTGACGCCAAGATCGGGGACCTGGGCCACGGAAAGTAGCGGGCGTGAGGCAGGCGGTCGTGATGTCAAAGAGGTAAAGGCGCACGCTCACACTGGGGCCACTCGAATCCTGCTGCTGATCGGGGGTGTACTGTACAACGGAGAGTGAGGGCCAATGTGGGGGGGGGGTAATTAGGAGAAGAGGGCTGCCGCGTCGTGCCTGTTCCAGTGGGATACCCATTATCCCGGTACGCCACCGGGTCACATCAGATTCGTATCGAAGAAGATAAAGACTTGAAACTGGGCTAGAGCAACCGAAGAGAGGGGTCGAGCAGCTGTATTTCAGGTCTGGTATCCCAATTTTACTTACACTTTGCACATTGAAGCTGCACCTTCGACAATATTGCAATAACTTTGGGCGTCGGGCGAATCAATATTGCCATCATTGGTAGTTTGGCCAGACCAATCGTACGTTCACGCAGAGCGCCACCACAAAGTGCACGAACACCGCTCCCTCCGTTTCTCGGTGGGAGAAGTTTGGGCTGGGGACGTGGACGGTGGGAGGTTCACGACCGATATAGACCTCACCTGCCTGTGGCGTGGTCGGAACCTATTCGACCGCATTCTATATTCGCTCGGATTGTTGGCCTAGACTTGCTGAGAAGGGATGATCATGACAGTGCAGAAGCAGCGGCCCAGGGCTCCACTTGATCCCGCGCCCAACGAAGACTCAGCGCGTAGAGCTCGGGCAGTCCCGTGAGAGCAGGCGGAAGCGCCCAGAAAGGGACAGATCCCGAGTCCAGGAGAGCCAGCACCGGTGGTGAGCGCAAAAGAGAAAGAGAGTTGCAAATTTGGTGACAGCTGTCAAGAGTTCGGTCCGTGATCGCCGTTATGTCTTTCTCTTCTTGCCAATCCAGCGGATGCTCCGCATGTGGACCGCAGGCACATGCGAGCAATGGTAACTTCATTTGACGTGGAGAAACCACGGTTCTGCACTCACTGCGTTCAGACCCCCTGTAGGCGAAGGTCATCGTGCAGAGGCTTGCCACAATGGTTTTCAAAGATTTTTTCGCACAGGTAGTATTACGTTCAATTCGTATGGCCACATGTCACACGCCCAAAATCTACGAAAATTGGGTCAAAAAAGGGGGTAAAAACGTAAGTCACACATGTCCCAGGGTGTCATACGAAAGGTCCGGTTCGTAAGCGTTGTCACACCGCAAATGGCATTACGAATTGAACATAATACTACAGTATTCATATTGACTACCTGAAATTTTACTCACCCGTGGATGGGGAGTCATTAGGGCTTGAGCTAGGTGCCGTAAGTTAAATGCGTTAAGTGCACCCAGCCGATCGATCAGTGAACCAGGAATTGACCGAGAAAGAGGCAAAAAACAAACGTGATGGCGCGTCGGAGTTAAGAAATTACGCCAACACGCCGGCATCTCATGAAACACTTCCGACAACTTTTGATCGCCGTTCCACTGCATCCATAGGTCCTATTTCATCTCAAAGAGGCCAAATCCTCGAATTTTAAATTACTCCGCCATCTATTATGCAAGTGGCCGGCTAGCCAGTCTGGCCGGATAGCCAGTCACAGATAGTACTCTCATGAAATCTCCCGTCCACATCGAGAATTTTGAGATTACATAACAATATTAATCTCCACTCAATCACGCTGGTGAGGGTAAGGATTCTGATCACGAATAGCTCGTCAAGTGGGGTAGTTGGGGTCCAAGGCGAAGGCACGAGAGGCTCGTGCGCGCTGGGATAACCCTGGGAACACAATGTTCACATCTGGAAAATACCCAATGTCTGTAGTGGTCTGTGGCAGACCATACAGACCATACAGACCCACAGACTTCCCCCTGTCTGTACCAGACAGCCACAGACACGCGGTTTCTATGGCAGACACTCACAGACCGATAGACCGATAGTGTCACAGACCCACAGACACCTACAGACCACCACCATCACGCATGCTGATGGATCCAGCTTTTCCATCAAACGGCCATATGTTTCCTCGGAAGCTTCCTAAGAGCTCGTTCGGTTGCCAGATGCGAAACTCGCATTTCGCATCTGATCTCCTTTTTTAGTAGTGTGAGAAGATGCGATTCGCTTGGGCGTGATTCAGCGTGACAGCGTAGTGACAACAAATTTTCTCGACGCGTCGCGGGTCTGCACGGCGACTATGCCTTCCATGTCACGGCGCGACATCCAGATGCGGCTCCTGATGGCTGCGGCATACTTCTGGCATATGGTACACCTTGCCGTGCTTCTCTATGCTTCCCCACTCTACTGGAAGCAAGAATATCATACTTCGGCTTTGAGCGGACGGGCATGGCTTGATGAATTACTTGTTGGACACCCCGATAGAATAAAAACAGAGCTGGGCATGCGAGTGCATGTTTTTCTTGCCCTTGTTGCACAGCTCCGGCTTCTCACCGGCTTGACGGACTCGCGACATATCACAGCCGATGAACAAGTCGCAATCTTTCTATATACGTGCGTAACGGGATTATCTATCCGCCATGTAGGCGAAAGATTTCAGCATTCTAATGAAACTATATCCAAGTAATCCCTGCCCTTCCCTCGATTCATTGCGCTGACAATCAAGGATAGGTACTTTCGTCGGGTACTAATGGCTATCGTGTCCCCACCATTCTATGGTCGCTACGTCCGCCTTCCTTCTGCCAACGATCCAGTCCCCGAACCCATCCGGAATAATCCCAAGTTCTTCCCCTTTTTCAAAGACGCAATTGGCTCTATGGATGGCACACATATCAACTCGTGTCCATCAGCCCAAGATCGACACGCTTCTCGAAATCGCAAAGGCGGGGTATCCATGAACTGTCTAGCATGTTGTTCTCAGGATATGCTCTTCCAGTACATCCTCAGTGGGTGGGAAGGATCGAAGGCCGATGCCGCCCTGTATCTGGATGCGCGTCTGCATGATTTGACTGTGCCTGACGGCAAGTATTATCTCGCAGATGCAGGGTTTGGCAGCTGTGATGCTACTCTTGTCCCATACCGCGGCCACCGCTATCATTTAGCTGAATGGGGCAGAGCTAACATTCGGTATGACCGGGCCAATTCCTATAATGCTGCGAATTAATCATCATCTATAGCCCTGCAAATCGTGAAGAACTATTCAACCTTCGACACGCATCGGCGCGAAATGTGGTCGAGCGCATTTTTGGCGTACTCAAAGGCAAATGGGATATTCTTACCCGTGCGCCGGAGTATGATATGGATATACAAGCTCGTATTCCACCCGCCCTCGCTGCCATCCACAATTTTATTCTCAAACACGACGACATCGAATGGGAAGATATCCTTGCAATGGCAGCTGAGGATCCGAACCCGGGCACGCGAGACGATGGTGCTGACTTCGGGACACTTGCAGAAGGCCCTGCAGACAACGCAGAGAAAGTTCGGTCTGAGGCTCGACGTGATCGGATTGCGCAGGCGATGTGGGACATCTACCAGCAATTGTTGCAAGAGCGGGGTGATTTATTTGAAGGCGAATAAGTAGAACATATAAAGACGAATAAGTAGGGCATAAAAGTTTATATAGAGAACGTAGGAAAATTTTTTGAAGCTATCACAATTCAAGAGAATATGTTAATAGAAATTCAGCCCCTCCTCCTGTGTATGCTTGCGCAACTGGTCCTGCACCCAGCCAACCCGAACAGCATCGATAATCAGAGCATTGTACAAGTCCGCTTTGGCTGCACTGTTCCCAAGAATATTCACGAGTATCGCGAGGTCGCTCGGCAGAAGATAGGTCTCGAGTTTCTGCGCGCGAATGATAGCATCGGTTTTGCGAACAGGACTGGGTTGGAAAATCTGGGTGTTGACTCCCGGAGCTGTGGCAGCAGCGGGCTCCGCAGCGGCAGGCGCTGCAAAGATGGCTCGGAATCCGCCGAAGATGTCGTTGAACTCATTCGCCGACGAGGCGATATTTGCGAGTGCCTCCGCACCAGTGGAGTGGCGTGCACGCTTCGGGCGCTGTGGCGGAGGCGCGGCAGCTGTACGTTTGCGTCCGCCACTGGACACGGGAGTCGGGGACTTGTTTTAATCATCAGAACGAGCCGAAGAAAAAGAAAAAAAGCAAAGATGAATAGGGGCGTACACTGCTGCTGCTCTCGTCCTTCTCCTCATCTTCCTTCTCTTCCTCATCGTCTTCATTCCCGTCGTCGCCACCCAACCCCAAATCCTTCTCAATATCCCAAACTGGACTTCCACGCCCATCCGCACTAACGGGCGAGTCCTCGCGGTCTATACCGGTCGTGAGAGCCTGGGAAGGGCGAAAGACGTGGGAACCCTTGGCCTTGGATGGCACCAGCTTCTCCATGAGCTCAAGGTAAGCCCAGCCTGCGTTGCGAAAGGGCTTCGCGTCTCTGTGCACCTTGACATATGCATCCCACGCAGATTGCGACGCGGCGTCGATGTTTGCGCCGTTCTCATCGGTCCACGTGAACCCCGACGCGTTGTTCTTGATGTGCTCAATGACAGCGAGCGTTTTTTTTAGCTAGAACGCGTCCAAAAAATTCAAAATATATCCGAAAAGAGGGGAAAAACACGCACCGCATTGTATTTGCCCTTGCATGACAAGGCCGTCTTGGGCCCGCCCTCGGTCCGTATCGCGTTGACCTTGATGCAAGCTGCTTTGAAAACTGGCATCTTAAAGTTGCCGCCATCCCCAGCACTCGCAACTTCCGATACAAAGTGTCGGAGGAGGCACATCACGTCCTCCTCGAGCCAGGTGGCGTTTTGTTTCGTGTTCTTGTCGGCGGCCATCACAGGCATGTAAATAGATCAGAGTGTGGGTGTGAGACAGGTAGATGTACTCCGTGAGAGTGATGTGTGTGGTAGACAGGAAGAATGAGAGAGAGACGCGTCTTGTCACATTCAGGTCACTGTTATGTCATTACGGTCACAGAACTCGCATCTTCTCACACTACTAAAAAAGGAGATCAGATGCGAAATGCGAGTTTCGCATCTGGCAACCGAACGAGCTCTAATGCAGTACAGAGGGTGCCCGCAGGCTGAGGCAGAAAAATAGCTTTTCAACAAATTATATTGGCAAGCAGCTAAAGACTACATTGAAGTAAATATGAGAACATGGTAGCCGCCCAAAAAAAGCACTCGGATCGTTTCACACTGGGAGCTAGAATTCATGTCGGTAAGGAACTGGGTGAACGAGAATTCAAAAAGGCGGACGTACGTGCTCGGAGTGACCATTGATATCCAGAGTCTTCGCGGGAAGCACACTCTGAAGAATGATGTGGTGAGTCTGAATATCTAGGAAGAGAGGTAAGATTTGACCCACCAGAAAGCTGAGGAACAAATGTGGGAGAATGAAAGGAAGAGATTGATAACAGCGCGCACTTACGAGACTCTTATACATGCTCTCGGCAATGGACTTAGCTATTTTTTTTTCGTTCGAGCCGTCGTAGGAGCCGACAAGTATTTTGCCATTGAGGAACTGGAGAAATGAACATTGCGACAGAATGACCCCCAAACGAGGTTACGAAGAATCAAAAATTGATTGCCTGCGTTGACCACGCTGACCGCTTAAGGACCGTGTCTGCGGAGGTCTGCGAGTGTCTGTCGGTCTGTGGCAGAAGTCCTCGGTCTGGTATGGACATGCCATGTCTGTGCCGCTGGAATGTGTTTCCAGATGCAGAGATTGGACAATGTTGTGTATAATACATCAGCAAATCCTTAGCAAAGGGTACCCCTTACGTAGCGCTACGTAGCACTACGTAGCGCTACAGAGGCGACAGTGCGGCCATAGCACTACGTGTGCGGCCATAGACAGCGCGGCCATAGCGCGGCCATAGCACACACGTAGTGCTATGGCCGCACTGTCGCCTCTGTAGCGCTACGTAGTGCTACGTAAGGGTACCCTTCGCAGCAACAATCAGGATTTGCTGATGCTATATCACTATCACTCTCTTGCTCCACAATGACGCGGGAAGAACACGTTCCAGCTTATCTTGCTCCACAATGACGTTATTCGCTGCCTGGTAGCATGCCTCTTTACATACTTTACCTGTCCCACCGGTGCTCTAATCATCGGTAACGCCCTTCGTCTCTCACAGATCATATCGGCTCCCAGCCTTGAACGCCGAACTGTTCCCATTGGCCGAGTCGCGAACGAGAACACGTTATCCATGAATAGCCAGGCGGCCGCGGCGAGCCATAGCATGGACTGTACGACTTTGCGCGTTCTTGACACCCCTGTCTTTCCAATTCCAAGACCACCACGATGACTCTGCCCCCCAACCGTTTCATGGGTGCATACATTAATAATTCTTGGCAGACGCACCTACTTATGGAGATGGGATGTGATTAGGTGTGAAACACGAAAGAATACCACAGGGTGAGCTAATTCACGCGACAGTGAAATTTTACCATTTAATGGGTTCGTAGGGACAATGGCGCAGATAGGGATGGTAAAGTGCTACATCGCGACTCCGAAAATGCATTATCCAGATGATAAGGTCGTTCTCCTCTTTACCGACGTCTTTGGCCTAGCCCTGTCTAACATGGTGCGCGTCCATGCCTACTGTTATCGCGCCCTGTGACCAAGTTTTAGCTTCTCGCGGACGATTTTGCGCACAATGGCTTCAAAGTACGTTCAACTTACCTGACACATCCCTGACGAAAGGTTTACATGGAATTCCGTTAGACCGTCGTTCCCGATATCCTGAATGATGATCCCATCCCGGAATTCAATCCTGATGTATGTCCCAAGCCAAACATGTGTATTCCGTATTCCACTTCTTATGACTACCTCTGCCGTCAGCTCGCACCGTTCGATCGTGAGAAATGGCACGAATCTCACGGATCCGCACAGACACGACCCTCGATCGATCAGGTTATCGCAGCTTTGAAGCGTGAGGGTGTCACCAGCTTCGCAGCGACTGGGTATTGTTTCGGCGGTAAATCGCAGTGTCAATCCTTCTTTCCCTAATATTAATGTGCGTCTTCCGCGCCATTGACTAGCACGATACGCGGTGGACCTTGCGTTCGAACACGTCGTCAAGGTGTCGGTAATTTCTCACCTGGGTCAGCTCGTCATTCCAGATCGTCTGGAGGTGGGCAGCCGAACCCATTCCACTTACATACAACCAGAACTTATTGTCGCCAGATATACGGTCCAGGATCGAAGGCTCCGCTTCTCATAAACGCGATTCCGGGATGCGGGATGTTCGTGCCGGGGCCCATGCGCAACCAGTTCGATGCCTGGCGTGTCATGAGGGATCGGGAGAAGGGGGGCAGGGACCGCGCGTTCAAGGACACGATCTTGCCCGCTGACCCCCGGCCGCACCCGGACAGGAGTCTGGGAAGCGAGATGTTCTTGTCGCTGGCTATGCGCAAGCAGTTCGATGCGGCGCGTGTCACCAGCGACCGGAAAATGGCGGGCAAGAACCGCGCATTCGAAGACACAGTGGACTGGTTCACAAAGCATTTGTAATGGAAAGCGATCAAAATGATGATGACTATGTTGCCCTCTTTATAAAATTATGACAATTTGTCTGTCTGGAGCCTTTGAGTTCTACTTTTGGTCTGCTAGTCCCAGGACTTCGCCCAGAACTTTAGAATGCCACTTGTGGATAAGACTCAGAATAATTTATTAGCCCAGCTATGTCCCCTTTCGCTACGTGCCAAGTTGTAGCGCACAATACATTGGCGTTCAGTATGTATCATGCGACACCATAACTGTTCTCCCCTCGACGAGCTCACCCTATTTAATATGGGAAGATATAATTGATGGGGGTGCAACTAAAGAACAGACTGAATATATTGCAGAAACAGTTTGGTATAAATACAAGTATGAGTCAGACTAGCAATGATACCAAGGCTGTGTGAAACACAATAAAGCATATGGTGAAAAAGATGGTAGTCGGGCAAAAGCAGGCTAAACCTAAAGTGAACGTAGCAACGGTGAAAAGACAATATGCTTCGTGCGGGCGTGGTAATGGCCATCCTGTGCAAGGGCAATTGCAGATTTGCTGTCGCTGAACAGTGTGGTAGGCGAGGACAAAGGGCGGAATATTTCCCCAATGAGTTTGCGCATCCACATAGCTTCTTTAGCGGCATGGGTAGAGCGACGTATTCTGCCTCGGTGGTTGAGAGCGTAACAAGTTCCTGCTTCTTCGAAGACCAAGAAACGGCTCCTCCATCAACCATGAATACATACCCAATAATGGCCCTGCGATGATCTTGCGAGGCGCCATCGGCATCAACGTAGCCAAGTAAAGCACGCTTGTCTCCCCCATAAACCAACACCAAGTTCTTCGTTCCGTTGAGATACTTGTAGATGTGTTTTACGGCTTCCCAATGAGGCCAGCCGGGGTTATCGTTGAATTGGGAGACAGTTGAAACTGCGAACGCAATGTCGGGCCGAGTACCCATTGCGGCGTACATAAGGGATCCAACAGCTACGCGGTATGGAACATTCTTCATTCTGGCAATATCCATCATGCTCGTTGGCGATTGGGATTTGCTGAGAGGAAGGTTCGGGTCGAGAGGCATCGCACTAGGCTTCAAATCATTGAAGTTGAACCGTGTGATACTTGCCTCGATATAGGCATGCTGCGACAATGTGATTGTGCGCTCTGCATAGTCCCGGGTAATCTTGATTCCAAGTAGCCAATTAATTGGACCGAGATCTGTGAGCTTGTACTTCGCATTCATTTCGACCTTGAATTTCTGGATCTGCGTGAGGGAGCTTCCCAAAATCATGCAGTCATCGACATGAATTGCGAGTATGAGGAGGTGGTTTTCTTCCTCTTTGAAGAATACACCATGATCCGATTCGGATCGCTTGAAGTGAAGATCGGCTAGAGCTTCGCAAAGGAAGTCATACCAATTCTTCGTGCCTTGCCGAAGGCCGTAGATTGATTTGTGGAGTTTCAACACAAAATGTTTTTGGTCCTTTGTTGCATAACCAGGCGGTTGTTCGAGAAAAATGGACTCGTCCTCTGCTAGAACTCCATTCAAAAATGCGCTGTCAAAATCCACCGTGTGGATGGGCCAGTTGTTGCGTGCTGCAATAGCTAAGAGCAGCCGAAAGGACGACAACTTTGCAACGGGTGCATAAGTCTCGTAAAAATCAACACCGTAAATCTGGGTGAAGCCTTTCGCAACCAATCGAGCCTTATACTTCTCGATTTCACCGGCGGCATTTTTCTTGATGCGCAGAACCCATTTTGAGCCAACGACGTTAGCGCCAGGTGGGCGCTCAGTGAGAGACCATGTGCCGGTCCGTTCCAACGCGGCAAGTTCAGCTTTGATTGCCTCTTCCCATTTAGGCCAATCGGGTCTCTTTCTCGCTTCCTCGAACGTCGGCTCGAGTCCTTCAGCACCAGCAGTAGCAGCGGCCATGGCAAAGTCTTCCACAGCTACCATCTCCCAATCATCTGAAACTGCTGCATCTTCCTGTACTTCTTGGATGCCAGTTGGGATTGTGGGGTCTGCTCTGCGGTTGCTAGTGACTCCATCGCCCTCGCGCAGGCGTCTCACGTATGCAGACTCTTTCCTGACGCGTTTGGGTCGACCTTCTGGCTCTTCAGGCTCTATATTCTCGAAGTTCTCTCCAAGAAAATCGTTCTGTGGCTGGTTTTGAACATTGTTCTGTGGCTGGTCCTCTACATCGGGAATTTCCTCGACTGTAGCTCTCGGGACCGGTGCTCTTGCAGCCGGTGGCGCTTGAACAGGCACTGGAGGGTGCACATTTTGCACGGGTGGTCGCTCGACATGTTCCCACTCCCCCTCGAGCGGCAATTTCCCAACGATGACAGTGTCTTCTTCAAAGTTGAAGCTAACACTTCGTTCAACTCCCACTGTGCGACAATTGGGCCAATAAATTCGGTGAGCTGCACTCTCCTCATCTATTCCCACCCAATAACCAATTCTCCCTCGCATATCGAGCTTGGAGTCGTTATCGTCGTGCACACGGACTTTTCAACCCCAAGGGTGCAAATCCGCCAGAACAGGCTTCTCTCCGAAGACAAGTTCATATGGAGTTGTATCGCCAATTGCGCGGGTCCAGGTACGATTTTTCAAGTACACTGCATGCATCAGAGCTTCGCCCCACAGAAATTTCGGAAGGCCGCTATCATGAAGCATAGCGCGAACCTTATTCAAGAGGGTGCGATTGAGCCGTTCAGATACACCATTGTATTCCGGAGTGTCGTGGACTGAGGCGTCGGATTGTTCCTTGGGTTGCGAGGTGAGCATCGAATTTGTTGCTCCTATATTCTCCTCCGCGATCTGAACGTAGGCACTTGATTTTGACATTCTTTTGCGTCTTCCACCAAGCTTCTTCTGCCAAATAATGTTCAAAGACCTCGTCTTTATGAACCATTAAATAGGCGCATGTGTACTGGCTTTTGTCGTCTGTGAAACTGACATAGTACTCCTTGTGGTGGATGGTTCGAACAGGCGCAGGTCCCCAGAGGTCTGAATGGATCTAATCTCCGAGATTTTCAGCACGTCTGGCCTCTCGGAATTTTTGAATAGGCTTCCGAGTCATCTTGGCAGATTCGCAAGATTCGCACACTGTAGGTTCACTGGATTCATCCAGTTCAATGCCATGAACAAGTCCTTTCTCGACTAGTTTCCTGGCGGCCTCGTGCGCTACATGTCCCATCCTGCGATGCAATTCGTCGATGGTGACCCTCTCTTTTGCAGCTCCTGCAAATTCGGTTGCGGGTTTTGGGTGCGGGCTGAAAACACGGTAAAGTCCGCTTTTCTCGTTGATCTTGCCAATTGATTTACGATCCTTGTCGAAGATACGACATGCACCATCCCCAAACCATACATGCGAGCCGGCAGCATCGATGCGACTGATGGAGATCAATGTAACTCCCATCGTAGGTGCGTACAGAACGTCTTTCAAGAGAATTGTTGATGCTGGTCTGTCGCCGTTTGGAACAGTGGCATACATGTCCCCCTTGCCAATTGCACTGAAGGATCTCTTGTCTGCGGCAATGATAGATTTCGGCGTGATTTCGACGAAATTAATAAAGCGTTCCCGATTTCCCGACATGTGCTTGGATGCCCCCGAATCGTACAAATCTATGTCGATGAGGCTATCCCCTGACTTGTCTGTGGCGAGCATTGCTGAATCAAACGAAGTCGTGTAAGCTTCTTCCATCCCAATGTTGGATTCTTCCAGAATTCCATCGCGCAGAGCCTCTGCTTCAAGCGCCTCATTGGTAGTAGGGATCGAACGAGGAGGGTAGGGAGCCGAGAATGATTGCGTAGAAATCTTCATCGGTCAGGGTTTGACCCATTGCTGCGAGATCTTCGCGCGTGGTCCTAAGTTTTGTGAAATGGGCACGAATATCGCCACGCTCCTCACAACGCTCCTCCTGAAGCCTGCGGTGCAAGTCTACTGAAACCATGCGAGATTTCTTCTGGAATTCATTTCCGAGTTCCGTCCAAATTTCGCTAGCAGTTGTCTTGCCTCGGATCTTCATGAACAGCGAGTCTGGAATCGTCCCAGCGATCTGCTGTTTCACAATCGCCTCCCCCTGCTGCCATACTTTCAATTCTTTCTTCCACTCTGTCTCCAATGCCATTTGCTGTGCAGTCCATGCTACAGCTACTCCGGTGGAGCGAATAGCCAAAAGAGGATCAACTGGTGCAGCAGCCAGTCTGTCGAGGTGCTCTGCGAGACCTCGAGCATCAACAGCCCATATGAACCGGTCCTTGTATATGACCCAGTTCACGCTAGTGACTTCAGGCTTCGGGATGCGCGAGAAATCATCGCCGAGTTTGGTAGTTGTGGACGACATTGTAGGTGGATAGAATTTTATTCAATGAAAATATTTTCGGGCAAGCAGGTGCGGTATGAGGATGATCAAAGTGGTAAGGTTTTCTTTAGGTGCGGGGTGCGGGGCCCATAACCTATGGGAAGATATAATTGATGGGGGTGCAACTAAAGAACAGACTGAATATATTGCAGAACCAGCTTGGTATAAATACAAGTCTCTTATCTATGAGTCAGACTAGCAATGATACCAAGGCTGTGTGAAACACAATAAAGCATATGGTGAAAAAGATGGTAGTCGGGCAAAAAGCAGGCTAAACCTAAAGCGAACGTAGCAACGGTGAAAAGACAATAAAAGAAGTAAAATTGTGGAGCAGTCCATGGGCATTCCACATGTATTCCGCATGGTCAACATGATCACGGGTTGTATTTCCAACATTTAAGGCTGTAGATCTCAGGGAAAAAAGTCACGACCACTAGAATGAGCCCTCACATACCGCGTCACTACGTAGGATTACGGGAGTTCGTCAGCTTGCGAAGCAAGCTCGTCACATGCCAAATTTGGCATCGTGAATGAGCAACCTCGTCGGGTAAGAGGTACGTTCAAATCGAAACCGGGTGTGACGTGTGACCTGGTTGAACCGTACAGGATATGCATTCGCTTCGCTCCGGCGTAAGTGCCGACTGCCGCTTGCGGAAAGGCGACCAAAATTTATGAAGGAACGAATTAGTTTCGGGGAATACGGGAGACGTCTGATCGTTGGCCTATACAGCAAAATCATGTCCGAGAAATTGATTGATTCACGCAAGGTACCTAGTACATACAAAGATCTCTGCTGATACTGCACGACCCCTCCATTTTGTCAGTTGGGATCTCAGACTGAGTTCGTGGGTGAGAGAGGAACAACTGGAGGGGAATTAAACATACCCAAACAAATAGTGTCCAGACATTGCATCGGATGGGACCTGAATAGGGTGAAAAACTACAACATCATTACGCCGCTTGCACGTTGGCTCTTTGGCGCGAGCAGGCTAATCAAAATCAAATACTTACCTCGCTCGTGGGGCTTGTAAAAACCATTACAAACCAAATGGGCTAACCAATTGTTAGTTGCTACTAGCTAATGTACCACCAAAAAAAAAAAAAAGGATGGGTGATAGCTTGCGAAAGCATACCAGATATGCGTGGAATTGGATAGCGTGAACGAAGTGATTCGCCGGAATTCGAAAAAAAATCCGAGAATGTCGCTGGAAAGTGAGCGGTAGGGCAGTGCAAGATCGGAAGAGCGATGACCTACCTTCTCGGGTCAAACAAAGAGCTTGAATGAAGGATGAATGCTCCGGCGGAGGTACGGGAGGACGACACAGATATCTGAGCTCCCGGACTGTTTATCTGTTGGCGAGGGCGCGGGGGACCGTATGAAAAACTGCCACTCATCCATCGTCGCCCTGTGAGAATCAGAAACACATTGATGGGATGTTGATGTTGGCTGAGTATGCCCTGTGAAGCCGGTCAGAATGTGCATGGGGGGCCGGACAAGATGATGGTTCGAGGAGAGGATAGTGCACCACTACCGTGATCACCGACCAGATGGCTGGCTGAATCTAGGCTTGCGACGAACTTGCTTTTTGGATCCGCGACCACTTCCAACGAGCTTTCCTTCACTTAATTTTGATCTAATGAACTTGCACAGATATCCGACGAACTTGCCCTAGCAAATGACGAAGATCCTCCATCACCCGACGAACTTGCACATCCTACGTAGTGACGAGGTACTATACGACTCCACTAGAATCCACCGAGCTCATAAGTGTGAAGGAAATCCCGGTACTTACTCTGTTTAATTATCTGGCCATACCAGCGGCGTCTTGTCGAATAAGGTACCCAGCATGGTGGATTGATGCTTCACACACCACTAAACTCCAATGTACAATGATGCATCAAACGCCCTCCCTTAGGTATGTGTTTTGAAACTTCAGTTTACGCTCCTACCAGTGCGCCTAATTCAGCGGCCAGGCAGCTGAGCAACAGTGGAGATGGGATGCCGTCGCCGTCTGATGTGGTGAGTAGAATATCCGCATTCGGAACACGTCCATCAAATGCTTTCGACATCGTGGGCAATGATGAGCACAAAAAAGTCAGCCTAAAATCGCGAAAATATTTTTTATTGTGGGGACGGTAGCTATCATACATCTGGTAGAAAAGCCCAAGGAACTACGATATGGGAGAAGCGTAAGAGCACATTTTATACAAAATATGTAGCGAGCACATAATCCGTTCGCGCACGTCTCGGGGCCTCGTATTCTGCAAAACCTGCGTCGAGTGCACAAAATCGGGATTCCGACATGCCAGGAGCATGCACCGGAGCACGAGCACGATGGGGAGCATCGGTGAACCCAGGCAGGTTGGTGGGTCTCCTGCACAGATGTGTGCATGCACAGAGGTCTACATGTGGTGCATTGTGAGGAAGCCGCCGCGTTCCCCGTTACCCACGCCGCTGTCTCCGGGGCCAGAAAAACTACGGCTCTGCTGCGGTACTTCGACGTTAGGAACCGCATGCATAGGCTCGTCCCCATCTGGCTATGCGCAAACAGATGTATACACATCACTCGTAGAACTCGCATCAGGCGTAGCCGGCTGGGCCCCCTGGGCGACGGTTTGGCAGGACAATTTTTCCCCCGCCATTTCAGACCCTCGGACTTCGTCAAAAAACTTGAAAATCGACCTCGGACATGTTAGGTTGAGGTAGTGTGAAATTAAATTCTCTATCGAATGAGCCTAACTTGTTTTCCGATCAAATTTTGAGGTCGTCGTCGTCGGCGACAACGACACCGCCAACAGACATAAGTTTTCGGCCAATTCAATTCAAGGTATGTATTGATTATATGCCAGGGCATATCCTGCTTCAAATATGTGTACTTTGAAGCATGTTCTCATCACCAGGGAGGAGAAATGGGATGTACTTTGAGAAACAGGTGGTCCGTGCGCCGACGACGAGCTCGAGTTAGTGTAACATGCAGAAAACGTGTTATGTTCATTCTACTCAGAATCAAAAGTTATCCCACTTTGATATAGGAAATTTTTACACTTTTTTAGAGCGTCCAGACCTTCCAAACGCTCGATTTTTCTAAGTCCGAGCCTCTGAAATGGTGGGGGGAAAATTGACCTGCCAAACCAGCGCCATGGGGGCCCAGTCCACTAGCAGTTGATCTCCCTGTTACACTCTCTTTGTCTGATTGATGTATCTGTTTGCGTGATTGTTGTCTTTGTTTGCATGATGTTCCGCATTTGGTCTGAGATTAATCTGCTAGCGTCGACTGGTTCACGAGTCTACCGCATGCACTCCTCAATCTAGCGCAGCGACGTAGCAACGCTGCTACCTGCAGGAACGGCAAGCACCATTGTCTCTGCGGGAGCTACGTGGCTGGTTGCCATCCTGTTCACATACGCATCGTGCTGATGGGTGCAGCGGTACACTAGGCTGGGCTTTTGCCTTGTGTGTAGGTGACCAGCGATGCGCAAGCGAGATGCACGACAGCAATAGTCTCATGCGGAAATACCCGGTTATGGGTGGGCTGGGAGGCAGCGGTAGTGGGCCTTCTGTGCTTGGCATGGCATGGAGACAGACACCGGTGGTCTAGTCGTTCCCCCAGATCGGCATTGCACGCGCGACCAATGACAGCAGCCACAGCGTAACTGGCGATGTCGCTTGCCAAGCAGCCAGGACTCTCGAGGCTAACCAAAGGCTAACAGTTCAAGGCTCACGCCGTGCAGGCATGACGTGGCTATGGACCCTTGACGTGTAGAGCAATGCGAACAGCTGAAACAACAAAGAAGGTAAGTACCCGTATGTACTAGTTTGGAGGTACGATGCACCTAACCGCGCAGAATGAGAGACCGCCCTCTTGATGTCTTCTCTGCTCGCACATGACTAATATATAAGCTGCTATTTTGGTCTCTTGGAGGGCCCGAAGTGCTGGTGGGCGACATACAACAGTGTTGTCCAAGTAATGTGCTCCCTGTGGTCAAAGACTAGGCTGAGAAGTCGGCATTTTTGACAAAGCAAGGACGCAAAGAGGACGCAGATGACGTGGCGGTCATATCGTGCATTTGGGCGGATGAAACCGAGCCAGAAGGGGCAGTGTAGACCAAAGTGGAGCCAAGATTATATGACACGATGAATGGGCTGCCCAGGATCACTACAGAAGAGAGTAAACAAGGTGATGTAGTGGAGAAAAGCGTGGGTCATGGCTGTGACTCTGTCACTATCAGATGTCGAAAGTTCGGCTTCGTTTGGCTTTCCTGGACATTTGAGAGGAAATATGACTCGGCAGAATATCTTATATTGTTGTACCAACGGTGCTGATATAAAAAAGTTGTAAAAAGGTGAGGAAAAAAATTCAGACCGGTTGTAAAACGGTGATAAGCCGGAAAATGGAACACTAGTGAAATAGGTGCAATTTTGCGATTTTACTATGTTCTACGCGCATCTGAGGGATAACATGAGTCCCGAATGGTTATCCATAGGCGTAACCCACAAAGGACCATAGCAAGTCCGTCCGAGAGGATGACTGACCAGAAACACGAATACTGGTTTAGCTCCTTAAACCAACGGATGTATTATACACTAGTCGATCTTTGGATTTAGACTACAGTGGGGCCTACAAGACAGGGAATTAGAATAACATCCACTCTGAGGGCTCGTACCAAAAAGACGGCTGTGTTAAACCATGGGTTTAACCGATTGTTGTGGTGACTTTGCGTAGTTGACGCGGCGCGACAGGTCATGTGATGAGGTCAGCTCAGGACGGATTAACTGGCAACGGTTAATCCGGTCACTCATTAAACCGATCAATGTTACCAACCCAAAACGGGGTTCCCAATTAAGATCAGTAGAGTATGTGATATAACTCGGTAACCACTTGGTGGATTAGGACGGTTGGGGGCTCTATCGAAAGCTAGAGTCCTACACTCTCTGAATCTGAAGGTCCTGATCAGGGGACACCAAAGACGCGTTTTAACCAATAATCCAAAGTTAACATGCGGTGGATTAAAGGTTGGCTTGCAACGATCGGAAACGTAGGGGTAGATCAGTAGATCCTATACATAATGCGGACACATGCATACCTGATTAAGCTACCAGAACTAACACATGTATACCCAGTAGTGTAATCACCATAGTGTAAGAGTTTTAGTGTACAGTATATAAGGAGGACAGGTTTGAGTGGTACAGCACTGAATCGGGAGTCCCTGTTGGAGCCAGTGCCTAAACAGCATCTGTCTCGTCTCAGGTTGTCAAAGTTCAGGGCTTGCTTCTTAAACCAATTCTCTTAGAGTTCGTGTTTTAAGGTCTCAAGTTTTATAAAGTGATATTGTTGCCTTTGGATTAACGTCCACTGTTGGAATTGAGTTTGGGATCGTCGGAATATTGGTCTTGTCAGAGCTATTGGTCTTGTCAGAGTTATTGGGAATTGGCATCATCAGACTATTGGCTACCAGAACCAGTGTTGTTCTGTGTGCAAAGCTGAGAAGCTTGTATCTAAAAACCACTTGTAGAAAAGAGCATTCTTACCCAAGAATCTTAATTCTGCTAGTTTGCGCACTTTGGGGAAAAGCTCAGTTTAGAGTAATCCACAAAGCAACCAGCAACAGGAAAACTTAAACAGTGTTCCTTGGACCTTTCTAAAAGTGTCCTAAAGACTTGTAACTCGTCGGACATTATCTAGACATTCAACAAGGAGGAAAGGAGACATATTCAGTTGATAGTTGTGGTCTAATACATTATTCTACGGAATAAGTGTATTACTGCATTCTGTCCGTTGGGTTCGAGCTTACTAGTATACCTGTCGTAGATACCGAGCAACCCTTTCAGCGGGTAGTCCCGTGCAATGGAAGAATGCATGCTCTGCACTCTCTATTTTGCTGCACCCAAAATGACATAGCTGTCGCTCTCGTGGTATATCAACGCGATGTAGCGGCTTTTGTACCGCATGTGCTCCACTGCTAGAGGATGCTGGCTGACCAGAAGGCGAGTGCGTGCTTTTGATGGGTACTGGTGATGGCCAAAGTCAGATGGTGGTGCAGGACAGCCGTAACTATCTTTGGGGCCTCGTCCTTGAGGGGCTCCTTACGCCTGTGTAGTAGGTACAGATGCGTGAAGTTTGGTCATCAAGGTACCTCATCGCCAACAGATGGACTGTTTTTCCGAGTTCGGTGCAAGCAGCCAGCATCAACTCATGTACAAGAGGCAATGTAACTGGGAAGGGGAGATTTCCCAGAGCACAGACGAGACCCATCCAATAACCCTGGCAGCCTGTGCTGTATAACTGGACAGAATCATCTAATGCAAGTCGCTAGCTTTGCAGTAGAAAGGCACTGGTATTGTTTTACACGTAGAATATCGCAGATGTCATGGTCGAATAACTATCCTGTGGCATACAAAACACAAATTGGTACGACCTATTTGACATTCTCACCCGGAATAACAGACAAACTGGGTCCCGTTTAGTACAGGTTTTGTCTGCTTTTGAGCCCTTCTGGGCCATTCCACCCTCTCCACCAAGCATCAGTCCTTGAGCCAAAACTGATTTTTTCCACTGTTTCCATTGGTTTTGGTGCCCCTGTAAAATTATCAGTAAATTTTGTGAGCTGGTAAAATTCCACACCTTCCACCAACTGGGTCAGTAAATTTTGTGACCTGGTAAAATTCCAGATCTTCCACCAACTGGTATCAGTAAAATTTGCGACCCGCTAAAATTCAATAGCTTCTACCAAATGGGTCAGTACAATTTGTGACCCCCTTATGACTTCCATGTAGTGTTGTGCTGGCTTGGGCTTCAAGCCGGAAGCCAAGCCAACCAAGCCATGGCTTCGCCAAACCAGGCCGGGCCCGTGTGGTGGCTTGAGCTGGCTTGGGCCTCTGGCTTGAGATTTCGAAGCCAAGCCAGGCCATGAAGCCAGGGCTTGAATTTATACCCCCAGGTTGGCAATTTACAGCTATAATTCGGGTGGAGAATACATTTCAATAGACCTTCATATCTGTTTGATTCATCGCTCACCAATTCCAAAGCAATCTCCGACATCATTGCAACTGCAGTCCAAATTGGGATAACTACGTTCGGATTTGGGTTGGATGTACAGTAATCGAGGATTGTGGCCACTAAATCCATGAGTTGCGACAGCATTTGATTAGCCTCACACAGGGCTGATACATAATTACTCATACAACACTCACAAGCCTGACATACCACCCCTAATTGACTTCGGATTTTTTTTGGTTCAAGCCATGGCTCAAGCCTGTGGTCTGGGCCTGGCTTGGCTTGCTCCGGGCTTGGGCTTGGGATTTCTGAAGCCTAATCCAGACGAAGCCAAGCCCAAGCCAAGCCTGCACAACATTACTTCCATGGCTTCCACCGGTCCTTTCAACTTCGAGAAACCCATGTGCTGTTTCCACCACTTCAATGCCAGCCTCAGAACAATTGATTTCCATAGCTTCCACAGATATGAGAAGAGTAAATTCAGGACTCATACATCCCTGTCAGTTGCAAGTACCATTACAGTCTCTATGGCCTCTGCTAGTGTTAGGCCCTGCCACTGGACACTGTGATCCCAAGATATTATAGCACTTACTTGTGCTTGTATTTAATTATTATCATTGAACGGTCTTTGGCCGACTATATAGTCAGTCTACAAACAGACGTAGACAACTTTTACCCTTTATACTACAACCCACACATTCAATATACAGTATATTGAATGTGTGGGTTACGAGTTGTAGTAGTTAAGTGTAAAGGATAAAAGTTGTCTACATCTGTTTGTAGACTGACTATATAGTTGGCCAAAGACCATTCAATGATAATAATTAAATACTTGATTTGTGCAGGTTCACGAGGTTCCCTCTTAAGTATATAGGACTCTTACACTTTTTTGAACCCACTAAATGAGTGGACTGTGAAAAATATCCTTTAACGACAATAACTTTGTTGTAGTAACAAAACCCAAAAACCCCGTTGTTAACCATTGACCAGATGGCAAAGAACAACAAAAATAAACATGAAAAGGCAGCTAAGCGAGCTGTGACTAGCACTCAGCTAGCTACGGATCACGAGCCCCAAGGGAGCCAACAGGTGAAGAAGGATAAAAATTCTTCTAAGCATGAACCTCCTGACTCGGAGCGAGTGTTGGTTAAGTCACATAGCCAAGGATATGAGACTGGATCCCACAGTGGACAGACTGAGTGTCATGATTTACTCCTTTTCATCTCCTTCAAATTCATTCGAATAACCTGGGGGACTACACAATATCCACCGGGTTATACCCCAGGATCAACCTACTACACTCGTCTTCCGCACTCTTGCCTTGCTGTCTACAATACTTCGCTTGACCCCTGGATCGTGGATTATCAATCGGGATATTTCAACCCTGATCACTTTCAAATCGCAATCGTATTTCAACCCGATCACATTTCAACGGTACAACTGCATTTCCAACAGATCCCTTGATGATCGGTAGTCGTTACCATGCCTGGACAGTATATATAATCCTAGGATAGGTGGTTATGCTCTTTACACTATTCTAGTCTATTCTCCAGAGCTCAATCTACTGCATTCTACCTATCTTCTTGTATCGCCCAGCTGCCCACGTCGCAGCAACCCTGCAGTGAGGCCCTGTGCTTGTCACCTCTTCCTCCTCTCACACCATTGCACAGGGAATGTACAGTTGCAGAGATGTTATCCATGTCCAAAGACACTAGTCCTGGTCACGCAAGTAATGTCAGTCCTCAGATTCATTTCCTATTTTGGGAAGAGTAAACAATAATAGATCGGGTGATGAAGCCAGCGGTATCAGTTGGGGTGCCAGATCAGAGCCTTCAATAGCAACAGAACATCATAGTAAGGCTGCAAGTGTTTCGAAACCAGGATGGAATTCCGAGGAGGCGGTTCGCTTTGCATTTGAAACTCGGAGAGATTGAGCCTATACTCAAGGAAAAGGGCGAAGAACTGAGGGCAGAACAGCTGTTCTAGTGGGAAATTCTCAGAAAAGTCAGCAAAAATCTGATTTCATACCTCAAGAAGCAGCTTCCAATGCAAGACGGGAGATCTGAGGGGCAATTGTGTGCGCATTCTGAATGCGCTTCGAATGAGCCCATGGAAAAGGCAGACGGACGAGAATTGAGGCCGCAACGAGTGTCCTAGTCGCGGGGATCACAAAATGCCCAAAAAGGAAGAAAAAACGGTCCGCACCTGTTGTACCGCAAAGAGCTGTAAATCCAGTTCTGTGCAGCTATCCATTGTACTAGTAGCCCAACAATTGGAGCAGCTGTGAGACATATGGGGAGAGCTCATGCTCTTCGGTCAAGTCCACAAATTTCCGTGCATCAGCGCGGAGTAAAGCATCGAGCTTGGGTTCAGACGGATTCTGGAGATCCCACGGATACTCGCAGGCGAGCAGGTGGGTAGTGACCCAGTAAGAATTCGGAATGGGGTGAGGACGTGTATGGAGTTCCCAAGACTGGACAGCAGGCATTGGTCACGGTCAGCTATGGCTATTTGTAGAGTTCAGAACGGGATAGGCAAGGGTATCATGTGCAAGGTCACTCACTTGAAGATTGGCTTTGCTCGTCTCATATGATCGCTGAACTTCTTATATATCTCTGCAGATGCTACCTGAGATAGCTTCTTGTCACATCTTTCCCAGGTGATTCACCTACATTCCCCCAGGTCTAGAACGGCAATAATTGTAGAAATTTGTAGGTGGGTTCGAACAGGGGATGCAATAAATAGATGATTTATTCAAGAAATCTCGAGGGCTTTTATACCTTGAGAACAATGGTACAAAGCTACTCTAAACAAAGTGCGTAGTATCCAAGAAGTCAATAGTCTCAGACCAGCTGAAACTACGCAACACGATGTTACACGTCTCCTCGTGCTGTGCGTCTCCATACACAGCATGGTGGCGTACATGCCTGTGTACGTGTCAGCTTGCTGAAAAAAAATATTCCAACAATAATGAGACCACCGGAATCTATCAGGCGGGCCAGGCCCAAGGCCTCTCGCGTTACAGCCGATGTCAGTACCGAGGGCGCGGATCAAAAATTTTCTGTTTTGGGATGTTTCCAAAGAATTCCCTATATCTTTGTCAGTTCTTCACCGATTCACATAAAAACTAAATAGATCTACTCAGCTAATTCATACACAATTAATGATAGAGAGTAACTTGCGAAAATATCACATATTAGGTAATTTCTGTTTTGGGGCTGTTTTTGCACTGAATACTGTCTAGCATGGCCAGAACATGTCTCAGTGACCTGGAATTTTGGGAGAGACAACATGCATACCTGACAAAACACATGATAGAGTCCCAAGCGAGGATAATTTAGTTACAGTCCTAGCTCCAGTGAAAACATTTGGCAGTTTTTGGCTTTCAGAGATATTGCCAAGATCACATTCATCTGGACATTTCATATAGTTCTGGCTCTATCACTTGTTTCATAACATATACACGTTGTCCCTCCCAAAATTCTAGGTCACTGGGAAATGTTCTCACCATGCTAGACGGTATTCAGTGCAAAAACAGCCCCAAAACAAGACTTACCTAATACGTAATATTTTCGCAAGTTCCTCTCTATCACTGATTGTGCATGAATTAGCTAAGTAGATCTATTTAGTTTTAATGTGAATCGGTGAAGAACTGACAGAGATATAGGAATTCTTTGGAAACATCCCAAAACAGAAAATTTTCGATCCGCACCCTCGGTACTGACATCGGCTGTAAATGTACCATACCCGGAACGAAGTCCCGCGGACTGTTCTAGACTCTCGATGGACACTTACCTTTTATGACCTCCTCGGATGGGAACGGGCGGAGAAAAGGCGCAACACTTTAACTCAATCTCAGGACATTGACCACGAAAATTCAGTAGACATAGACAATTTCATTGTGGGTGATTCAGTAGGCTTGAATGCGGAGAGAGGAGATCCGACTGTTATTAACCGGGGAAGTATTGAAGTTTGGCTCGGTGGAGTTTAATCTTTGCCAGCCTTCTGTAATTCCTCTTGGTGCTCCCTCTCCAATTGCTCCTACACAGCAATTCATCAGCAACGTCAAAATGTAGTTGAACACTTACCAGCTCAGTCCTTTCTTTTCAGTCTATCAACTTATAGGACCTACATAGCCTATGATTTCGATACAGAAGATTTTACTCACTTTAACTCTGAGTTTTTGGAGGAGTTCAGTTTCGTGATGACGAACATATTCATCTGTTGGACAGAAGTACATCTTACATGAGATATTTTCAGAGTTGCCTACTTTCGTGCGCACACTCCTTCTCACTGCCGGCCAACACGAATATTAATATGTCAGATTGGGAGCGTATTTCTCATGCTATAACTCACCTAAAACCCTTGGACTGGGCAACAGAACCTTCCTTCAGGTTGGAGGTCAAGCGCCTGGGGACAGCAGACAGCTGGGGCCGGCAATGGGCTACGCCGAGCAAGACACGGGAGAACATGATGGTCTTGTCCAATGTGATTTGCGTCAGACAATTTATATTCACGGGGTGAATACTCGGATCAAAGGTTGTGATGTACAGGGCCAGATGCTGCTAGATCGTGACGAGATCTCAAGGATTCTCAAGTCACCTTCGGCAGTCCTTAGCCCTCCATCAGGCCTGATCTCGGCCAAGGCATGAATATCGAATGTCAATACTTGAACCCAGTTCGACCAACCCAACACCTTCGTTTAAACAGTCAGATCGTGACTAACAGTTGCGCCTTCTCCGGATCTGCATCAATCTTGTCAATTGCCCGTCCTGTCGATAGCCTACATCGTTGGCCTTCCAACATAACTCATCCTACTCCTTAATTTCGACATCAACTCTGAACGCGCTGACCCAAACTTATTGTTGTCTTCATGCAATTCTCTAGCGTGACCTCGAGTTACACCTGACCCTGGCGCTTGGTCACCTCCTTTTGCCATGGGCGGCAGTATCGAAACCACACGTCGTTCGAAAGCTCGTGTCCACCACGTTCTATACACCTGGATGCCGAGTATTGGCAATGAACTGTGCTTCCCCCCCCCCTCACATCGCCGTGCAAGCTCGAAACATCGAAATCGCCAGACTGCTTCTGGAGGCGGGTGTGGACCCTGCGGCAGAACGCAATGTTCAGGATCACCGGCTGATCCATCTCACAGCAATGAACAGTGATCTGAGCATGATGAAGCTGTTGCTGGCCCATGGCACGCAGCTAGACGACCGGTGTGGACAAGGCGAGAGTATGTTTCACCATGCCTGCTCGGTTGGGAACTTACAGATGGTCGAGCTTCTTCTGGATTCAGGCGCAAACCTAGAAAGCCGAGGCTAAGTATTATGGGACAGCTCTCAGTTTTGCACTTCACAGTCGCCAGTTGGAGGTTATGAGGTGTCTGCTCCACAAGGGCGCGGCAACTCTTCCACCATTCACGGGTAGTGTATGGTTTGGTTTGATTCGAGGTTTTTGGCTCCCCTGAAACCAATATCAGATAGCCGGCGTCCAAGTGGGAAACCCCTATGAAGGGTCTGTTCGTTTCACTGGGCCACTTTTGTTGGCGATGGGATTGGACCTCCTTATGTTCTCGAAATGGCCAGACAAGGGTGCAGTGGATTTTGTTACGTCTCGTTCCATGACAACCATTGCCAACTTTGGCTTTTCACGATGACTTTTAATAAATTGACCGACTTCACCGCCTTGGTGCTCGCTTGTTTAATGTATGTCCATCAGTTACGAGTACGACTGTGGACAGACCGGATGGGACTCAATGATCGTTCGGTTTATATAGCTTCAACTTTGTTTACTACTATCCCAAGGACTATCCAACATAAAAAGTCTCTCCGACCCATGTACTATGTGAAGCAACCTGGCTTCAGCAAAGGGCTTCTCGTTAGATAAGAAGGTGGGAGTTGGCTTGTGACAGCCAGTTGAGGCCAAGTCGCTAGCCTGGCGCCTGTGAAGGGGCCGAAAGGGACCATGTAACCCATGGTTTGGAGCTATGTGACCTGTAGCCGGACTCCTGTAACCTAGAGAGGTGGGCAGATGTCTGGATGCCCAGCTGGCAAGGGGAATATAGGCAGCCACACAGACACTCAGGCCTTTCAGGCTCAGCTTGTCATGGTGTGCGTTAAAGATATATTAGATTATGTAATCTACAATGTGGTGTGTTCCGCGGAATCCTGACTAAGCTACCAAATCGGGTACATATGGCCTATGAGCATACTATAAGTGTAAGACCAAATACCCAGTCGTCACATACTATCTGTGACTGCCTATCCGGCCAGACTAGCTAGTCGCATAATAGATGACGAAGCAATTTAAAATTCGGGTGTTCGGCCTCTTTGACTTGGGCTTTGGGGGCCATTGCTGGTGCATGGCAGTACTCGTTGGGCCTCCGGCCTTTTTATTTTTATTGGAACATGGACAATTTTGAGTCCAATTATCGAGTTGTCCCCGAAAAAAAATTCCTCAATCCCTCAGAGTACTGCGCCTGCTTGAACATTCCATGCTTTCATTCAATCCAAAAGAAATATCTCAATCCCTCAGAATGCTGCGCCTGCTTGAACATCTCATGCTTCCATTTGCACTCATGTATGTCTCTTCTCAATCAACAATAAAAGAACACCAATCTTTCAGTCTGCTGTGCATGCCTACATATTCCAAGGCACTCATTCAGGATCCTGGATCCTGGATTGAGCCCAATTCCAATCCCTCAAAGCCTGCTTAAACATTTCAAAGCTATGACATGGGTTTCCCGCACTCTTTGGTTTTTCACTCGTTCTTTGATTATTCCTACATTTCCTCATAGACTACCTGTATTGGCACACTTCCAAGAATCCTTCCGAAGTTCTTTGGTCTAGCGCATCAAGCTGTTCGTGACCTGCCTGAAGCAGGAATCTACATGGTTCAATATTGTTGCTGGAACACTCGAGTACCGAAGGTCGGGTGGTGAGCCGGGCGCAAAAATATATATAATAGACTCTGAATGAATCTTCCGGCTCTACTGGGAATAGAATATTTAAACAACCTTTGAAATTTCTTATCTGACTAAATAGTAAAACCAGGCTGGCTGCCGACTGGCTTCTCCAAACCAAGCACTCAATGATGAGATCAACATGTTAATATTTGCAACTTGAGGGTAGATAGCAGGCCCTGCCGCATCCAATGCGAGTTTATTGAATCAAATGTAACCTTCTCAGGTCCTTTTCGTACAAGAGTAGGTTAGATAGGGGTAACACTTCCAAAAGTGGATCACCGGTTTCTGTCACAACCACGCGAACAAGTTCAGGGATTTACTTAGAGATGGCACCAAGAGTAGAAGCTAACATACCCACATCGTGGTATGTGTTCAACGCGAGGTATAGCTTCCCGGCCAAGACAAAGGCAGACTTTCCGGAAGAGAGACGCACCTTGGATGATCACAATGCACATGATTCTTCGGAGGGAATTTTCAGGGGCACAACTAGATTGAGGAGATGAAAATATGTAGTTCCGATTGAAGTCAAGATCGAGACCAGGGCACAGTGAAAGAAGGAAGCAAGTTAGAAGTCAGAGTGGACAACGAAAGCGGGAAGGGAATTTAGATGGCAGAGAATCAGAGATATCAAAACTCGACAAGCGGCCATCAAACGATCTGTCAATCGAGTTCACTGACAGACAGTCACCCACTGCCCGAGCGCAATAAACAAATCCAGGAGATATCGAGCATGTAGGACGATGAAATTGAAACAGAAGGGGAGCAAAGTAAGTAGAAAAAAAGGATAATTCTATTTGGCACCCCGACTTCCGGCGGTGCCATCACGATCTGATCCAAGTGAGCCCCGGAGGATCTCTGCCATCAGTACATCATTATCGGCATGTGCCCGCCGCAAATCAGTGTTTTCTATTTACTGAGGTTTCAAGCGGTTTTTCACCCACATTAAAAGCTGTTCAGGAAGTTTTGGGTTGCCTCCGACCTATCCTTTGGCTTGATGGCACTTCTGCGTCATTTACTCTGAAGTTTATGCCTGTTTTTAGCTAATCTGCCCAAGGATTTCAGCGGTCTCTTTAGGAATTTAGGTATAAAATTTTATATGGCACAGGGGAGTTGCTCAGTCAAACCCTCAATACTGTACCGGCGTGTATGGTAGCAACAGTAACGCGTAACAGGCCTCCAAAATGTTGCCTAATTTCTCGAGAGTAACGCGTAACGGGCGGTCAGTTGCTAACTTTTAATGAGGAATTAAAAAAAACATTTTCCTGGTGTGAAAACGGGCTAAGAAATTGAAAGAAAATCAACGTAGCTATCTACATGTTTAACGGAAGCAATCCATCGCGGAATGGCGTACCATTATCGCTGTAAGCCCAAATATTCTCAGTATCACCACCACTTTGGAGGCGAGCGAGGGCGGCCCGAAGGGCCGGCCGAGCGAGGAAGATTCGAGATCTGAGTGAGCTGAGTACCAGAGAAAGGTGAAATGTGCGGGACCACAACGTAGGCAGCAACGTTTCGTCTATCGACTCATCAGGTGGCTGTGTCCCTAGTTATACCTGCGGGGTTTTGTTTGGCGGCGCCTTGGGCGCCAACACAATCAATTGCCATCGAATTGAGTCGCGGAATCAACGACTCAACGCGCTTTCCTCTTTAAATCCAACGCGTCGCGCTCTCACGAGGTTCTCTCTCGGCCGGGACTGGTACTCGCCCGACACGGGATTTCTTGAACAACGCAAAATTCCTCAAGACTTTCCTATTCTGAACGTCGCGCAACACTAAAGACCTGATCAAAGGCCGGAACAAAGTGTGCGTTAGACGTTACTTAGGTGCGATGTATCCCTAGCATCCTATGTGCTAGGGCCTGCTGTCTCGGAGTAAACGTGACGAAAAAATATTTTATTTCTCATTTAAGTTTTTTCAAATCCGAAATCTGCGCAAGCCGTAGCGACCCGAAGGGGAGCGGAGGCGAAGCGCAGATGAGGATGAGAAAAAAGAGAAGTAAACATTCAGTGCAAATTACCCGTAGGCTGCTTTACAAGTTTCACGATTGTGTACATTCAATCGGTCGCCCAATGCGTGTGGTTTATTGTACGAAGCCATGAAGCGAAATTCTGGGTATGCCTCCCCGAATTCTCTCCAAGCATCGCCCAACTCGCGCCAGATGGGAGAGAAATCAATCACATCCCATACTGGATTATGGGTCAACTTGAGGACATGGAGTTCAGAGCCACCTGCGCAAGCATCGTTCGATGCGCGAGGATTGAGTGCTGTTGGGCGCTCGGTTCTGTACTCAATTTCCCCAAAGACACTTTGAAGCCAGCGGCCTGGATATCCTCGTGCATTGAGTCTGCACGCAAAGTCCCGTCGGACAAGGGCAAAGTCAGACTCCTTGGAGCATATTCGAACATAGCGAATAAGCTCGCCTTTGACCCAAGCACGCTTGGAGTCAACGGAGTGACACGAGTTCCAGGGAATATAGAGGTAAGCATTCAGTGCTTTTTGGAAAATGTTTGTGGATATTCCAAGCTGTTTGCGAAACAGCGAGGGTCTCATTGGGTCAGGGCCCAGTGAGACTTCGATATCCAGAAACGGGAGGTGGTGCTGAGACACCGTCCATTCCATCCTCATGTTTGGATGTAACGATCCAAAGCGCTCTTGGAATCGTTCGACATCTTCACGCGTCCCTTTGATGATAGCAAATGTATCATCAATGAAACGCTTATAGAAGAGAAGAAACGATTTGAATTCTTCGAGCGCTGGGGCCTCATACGAGGCAAGGAAAAGGTTGGCATATGTAGGTGCACAGGACGTGCCCATAGCCGTACCGATAACCTGTTGAAACGTTCTTCCTGCGAATTGGACGAAGTTATATTTGAGGACTAGGCGGAGGAGCAGAATAATCAGCTCGTCCCGTCCTCTAACTTTCAAGCCCTCAGCCTCTTTGAGTGTTGAGAACAGCATCGGGGAGGTTTCGAGGATACTGGCGATCTGAGCTATCCCATCATCCGTAGGGATATTGGGATACATCGCCACAACGTCTCCAGTAACCAGCCAAATGTCTTCTCCAGGCGGCAATTTAATCTCGAGGATATCATGACAGAATGATTTCGAGTCACGGAGGATCCACGGAAAATTGTCGAGGAGCGGTTTCAAGTGGTAGTCAACCAAAACGGATGCATTCGCGAGCAGCGTACCAAAAGTGGGAACAATTGGGCGTCCGGAAATGGGAAGTTTATGGATTTTGGGAAGTATTTTCAGCTCAGGGACCTTCATTAGCTCTTCGACACAAGGTCGATTCAGCCAGTGGTACTGCTGCTCCGATACGAATGCTCTCGCGTTACCGACGATCTTTCGCAGAGTGGAAATCAGCTGTATGTGGTCTGGGGCTGCCTCCACGTAGGAGTCGTTCACCAATAACTTTAGCCCCATCGTGTAATACCAGTCGGATGTAACAAGGCAGAGTCCCAGGTTCTTATCAGCGGGTACAGCAAGGGTGCTATTATCCGCTAAGAGCTTGGTCAGTGCGTTGAGGTCCTTCTGGTTGATGTTAGGGCGGATTAGAAGGGACTGCTGATTAAAAACTTCGACTTCAATCTGCTCGCGAGTTTTAGATAACGCGGCTTCGATTTTATCGATTAACGGTGGCCCTTTGGCATAAGGGTTTGGGATGTGGAAACGAGGGACATAGCGTGGCTGTCCTCGATCCGTACTATCGCCGAAGAATTTGTGCAGTGTTCTATCCCTGAGTTCTGCATCGACGCGAAGTCGGAGTCGGCGGACGAAATCGTCCACAGCGACAAGCGTCGGTTTGACCTTAACAGCTCTGGGCCGTGGGACAAACTTAGAGTTCAAGGAGAGCGTCTTAACTTGCTCCGGGTTAAGTTCAACATTCGAAAAGTTATGAAAGGCGCGATTTTTCAATCGAGTATCACAGTACAATTCTGACATTTCACTAAGAACAAATTTAGAACGCAACGGCGCGGATGCAGCCTCAAAAAATATCGCTGGATAGGTATCAGGACGATGGTGATGAAGCCGTTTGTCCGAAGGACCTACCCAAGAAAGGACATCGTGCGAGCGAGGGCCGACACCGCTCAGCGCGACCGGTCTTACGACGCGGCCGGCTTCGACGGCTTTGACTTTCTCGCCTTCGTGCGCGCGTCTGGTTTTTTGGGGTCGGATGCGTTGCCGCTTGCTGCAAGCCTGCTTGCCTTCTTCATCGCGCGCTTCGAGGGTACTGCTTCCTGCTTCGTATCTGCGGCTGTGTTCGACGGCACCTTGTCGGTCTTCGTCTTGGACGAGGACGCGACAGGTTTCGAGGAGGTTGCTTTGGAGGAAGAGGAGGCCTCGATGGGCGTAGTTGGCAGCTTCTCGTTGATCAGCTTCGTGAGTTTCAGTGATTATCTGGTGCAATTATTTCGGCCATTTGTCTATATATGGAACGTTGGCAGCATGTGGCTGTCCCATACCTTAGTAAAATAAAATAAAAAACGGCTTATGGCTTATGTCTGTTGTCGAGGAGATTTTATCAAGTTTTATCAAGAGGAGGAAAGAGAAAAAAAGAGAGAAAAGGGAGGGAGATTGTAGCATACCTTGTACACACTATAGACTACTCTTCCGGGCTCAATTTCGTGCGGGAGCCCACCGGAACAACGAAGAGCGCCTGATATCAAGTGGGTGGTGATGGGTAGAAATCAAGTTATGTCAAATGGGGACGACTGCCGAAACGAGTTAAGCCCCAGCGAATGAAAATCAAGATATATTTGGCTCACTTCGGAGATGGATTTCCACACTCGCGTAACACCTCTAACTTTGAACTCAATCTCGCCCTAACCTCCCTCTTCTCTTCTTCTGCTTTGTTGGACCCACCACTCTGATGGACTCTCGCCCCGCTGGCCCTGCTGGACCCACCTTGCCGCGCCTACGCCTCGCACACGTGCATTCACGCAGCGCCTTTCGCGTTTCATTTTTCTCTTGTTTCTACTGCTCAACTGGCTCTTGCGTTGTTGCTACTCTCTGAGCAAACCCCGCACACGGACCCTCGCCCCGCCGGACCGGTGCCTACGCCGTCCCCACGCTCCTCGCATGCGCATGCTCAAAGTACTAGCAATACCACAAACCCGAGACTGGGAAGCATGTACCGCGCGGTGATCCTAGTCGCTGGGGTTCCGTGGGAGGTATGTTTGCAATTTTTTTTCATCTCTTTGCGTAGCGGTGGGCGGCGCCAATGGTGGATGCGTGGGCGGATGTGCATGGATGGGGAAACAGAGACGTGGGTAGGGCAGGATTGTCTGCACAGATTCAAGGTGCGTGGATACACCTCAATCTCCTCACCTCACCTATTGACCCTTCAAGTTACTCACCCGTAGCACACCACCACCGCCTACCTCGACTGAACGCCAGCACCACCAACTTCGGACTGCGGCGCGCGATGAGACGCGCGTGCCCAAGTGCCCACGCGTGCACGCCCGATGCCGCTGCGAGCGAACACGAACACGCAACGCCACAACGACATGGTGTGCATGCCTGCGCCCTTTCCTTCGTGCCCTTACCCGCCAGTCCACGTCAACGCCAACGTCAACACCGGGTCCCTTGCCCGCGCCTGCACTGAATGCCCACCTCCCCGTCGTTGCGTGTACATCGCCGCGGCGGGATTGATGCCGTCGGTGAATGCGCCACCATGCGCGTTGCCAGTGCCCACACCGACGCTGCGCCCGCGATCGCCCCCTGTACCTACATATGACCTGTGTTGCCAGCGCCCGCTCCTCCCTGTACCTACGATATGACTGCAATATAAGACCTGTTCTAACGAGTCTTATTTGTTGTGGGATCTCGAGAGCTTGCGTGAGATTGAAGTGAATTGAGCTAAGGCTTGAAGTGGTTGAAGGGAAATGAAGGGGATTTGAAACATAAGCAGAAGTAGGGCTTCGACTCAAAGCCAAATTGGTTTAGAGCTGGTTTTTGCAGCTCTCGAGATGGCGATGGCTTTTGGGATGCGTATTAAATTCAAGGCAAGTAAATTGGAACTCAAATACTTGCTGTTGCTCATAGCTAATAGTAGACTCGTGTATCGACAACAATATAATCTTTCAAGCCCGCTTTCGGTGCCGTTTGCGGGTCGCCTGCTCAAAACCGAGTTCCCGATGGCTCGGCTGGTTCTTGTGCTCGCATTTCTCCCGTCCACCCCTTCCTTTGCACGTCTCCTCCAGCCCACAGTTAGCGTGAGCGCAGAGGGCGCAACACCGTGCTGCCCGCTTGGGTTTCGGACCCCCATCCAACCGTGCTTTCTTAGCCGGACGTGCCATCTCCGTTAACTCGTAGTCGCCGTCATGCTCGGTAGGTGTGAACACGAGGATGGTCTGTTGGAGCTCTGGTTGCGGGAGCGGTTGTTCCCCAATTTGAACAGGAGGAGGTTCGAGATTTGGAACTGCAGCAATCGATGCCTGAATGGTGCGTTCAGTCGACAACTGCTGGCGCATCGCCGTAGGGTTGAACGAGGATATGTCAACACCGACGAATGCTGCGAGAAAATGAGAAACTACGCGCTCAGGTTGGTAAGCACCTACGATCTGCATTGTAGTCGACTTCAACGGTCTCGTGGGTGATTGCAGGGAGAACGACAGCCTTGCGAGATGGATCACGAAGGAGCGCATGGATTGGCTCAAGCGCGGCGACATTCTCTCCCATGTTCAGCGTTGCCCGGGCAGTTTTCCACTGGATCGACTTCTTGGTGGCGTTCAAGCTGCTCCGGAAGCTTGAAATATATTCGTTTGCTTGAGTCGAGCTCGGTGGGTGACTGTGTAGCGACTCGACGGTTCCAAAAACGTGCAAACTCATCGTATTTGGTGACCTTGTAGACCTTCTCGGGTGCGCTGTTTGTGCTGGAAGGAATGAATGATCCAATGTTCTCTTGGAACAGTTCAAACTCTCGTCGAGTGTGAACAGGGACAACCGCGGCGGTTGTCCGCTGGCGCAACTGGAGGTAACGATATAGGTTGACGGGTTTTGTGCTTAACTGCGTGAGGGTGAATTGATGATTGTCGTTGTGGTGTGGTGCGAGGAGAATATTGGCTGGGGAAGGATAGTGATTTCATGAGCAGTTGCAAGCGCGGGCGTAATTGGGATAATGCCGAACGTCTCTGAAGTTGCGATTCGGGTCGCAAGGAGTTTCGGCTCGGGGAAGGTGGGCTTAACCTCGAGCCGGATTGCGGTCTCAACGATGTCATCCAGCAACCAGATATCGAAATGGTTGTTCCAGTGAGTCCCAGTGCGATTATAGTGCCCAATCTAAATGGTTTAAACCATGTGTTGGACACGTTCAATTCAAACAATAAAAAAGAGCCACATACCCGGCGATTACGACGGTGAAACCAGTTGCCAAGAATCGCCTCCGTCAACACCAACGATGCGTTCAGTGAACCGAAGATCCGGCGGATCTGCTTGTGGACCCCACCCTCAACAGAGTTGGTTCCACGAATGGTGCGATAAAGATTTAGACCGTTCTTGTCGCGGCCAATCAAGTAGTACACTGCCATGCCGGGAGGGTCAGACAGGAATCCGAGCCGTGCAGTTTCAACGAGTGCTGCAGCCTGCTTCCGCGCGTCCTTTGTAAAGAACTTCTTGCCGTCTGCGTCAAGCAAGTCCTGGAAACAAGTGAACAATAGCAAGAGATCCTTGACTAGTTTTTCGGGGGAGGGAATATATCGGCGGACACGGCGGTTGATAGCACCCTTTTTAGCACGGATGGCGTACTCCCAGCGAATCTCCTTCTTCTTTAAAATCTCCCGAACATTGGCTTCGTCCTCGCCGTCCCGAATGAATATGGTTTCGCTGAATAAATGAGCGAACTCCTTGTAGGCGGGATGCTTTTTGGAAATGAGGCGGAGGAGTCGATCCATGAAATGATATGCGTCGTCTAATACACGGCTCGCGAGTGTTTCAGCTGTTTGCGGTTGGTGGAGAATATTCTGGGCATGTTGGATAGACTCGAACAAAAGTTGTTCGAGTTCATCAGAGGAGGGTTCGGGGGATTCATCCTAAAGGAAGCGTCAGTTTTTCGAGACTTTAGAGACCTAAAATCGAACCATGAGATCAGTATCATCGTCGTTTCCACTGTTGGAAGCTATGCATGCATCGGGTTGACTGCTAATCGCTGCAGCAACTTCTTCGGGATGAGTGTGCGGCTCCTGTAGGAGTTGTTCGGTAACGGATGGGATCGTGACCGGTGCTGGAGTGCCAAGATCAGAATCATCGGCAGATCCAGTGGCGGGATGAGGAGGCTCGTGAGCACGACTGCGCAGTGTCCGCGTTTGAACGACTGCATGTCCACCATTAACGTTCAACCATTCCAGAGTCTGGCCATGTTTTGCGACGATGAAATCAGGCACAAAAAGCTTGGTCAGCTTGATCACCGAGTAGGCTTTCGAGACCAAAACCATACCCTGAGTGTTCGGAATGATAAGAGAGCCATTGTGCTCGACAAGCTCTCCCCATGCCTGTGTCTTGTTTCCCATGACCAATGCAACAGGTTGGGCAGCGCGCATTTGGCTAGGCTGGAGCGGGATGCCCACTGAGCCTAGCTTCATCAGGGCAACCTGAATTGACCAAGCACAGTCGACTTCGCGCGCGAGATCAGCAAGTTGTGAGGCAACTGGGGGAGGCGGAGTGGACAGATCTGGTTTGCTGAACTGAAAGTTCAAGACAGCACCACATAAAGTCGAAATTGAGCAGTTTGTGTCTGCTGAAGCACCTTCATCAGTAAAACTACACTGTTGTCTTTGACGTCTTTGGCGTCTTTGGCAAGACGTCAAAGACCCGAAAGACGGTGCCTCCACCCGGAATAGGAGCAGACATGAAGCCATTGGCAGAAAAGCTCACCGAGGACGATGTCCTGAAAGCCCTCCTGGAAGCGGCGCCAGGAAAAGCCGCCGGAATAAATGGTTACACCACGGAATTCTGGCGTCGACTAGAAGCCATTAATAAAGAAAATACCGCGACTGGGGGAAACACGCCTCAGAAAAGGACCTGCAATATAGTCAAGGTACTCACCTGGGTATTCAACGACATCGAAGAGTTTGGGATGGTGGACAACACAGAATTTTCTCTGGGCTGGATGTGCCCCCTCTTCAAGAAGAAAGACAAGACGGATATCGCGAATTATCGCCCAATCACGGTACTGAACTCAGAGTACAAAATATTCACCAAAGCGTTAACGAATAAATTGAGCAGGGTGGCCCCTTACCTGATCCACAAAGACCAGACCGGATTCATGAAGGGGCGTAAAATCAGCGACACGATCTACCTCGCAATGGAGGTGATAGAATATGCGGAGGAAGACTTGCAGAACGGGGTTATAGTCGCCCTAGATCAAGAGAAAGCATATGACAAAACGATCCACAAATACCTGTGGGACACACTGAGTAAGCATGGCCTCCCCGACATGTTTATCAACACCGTGAAATCTCTGTATAAATTCGCAGACACACATGTAATCATCAACGGGGAGATCAGCTCCTCCTTCCGCGTTATCAGAGGGGTACGCCAGGGAGATCCTTTATCCTGCTTGCTTTTTAACCTGGCTATAGAGCCACTCGCGTCAATGCTACGAAACTCTGGTCTAAGGGGATACTCCATACCAGGGGTGGCAGAAAAAGCTGTGGTTCAACTCTTTGCAGACGACACCACCGCGTATTTAAGCGAACACGACAGCTTTGACGACCTACAGAAAATATTGGACCGATGGTGCCTTGCATCAGGAGCCCGCTTCAATGTCGTAAAAACCGAAATTATCCCATTTGGAGCCCCGGAATTTAGGGAACGCTTCATAGAGTCGAGACAACTCCACCCGGCCGATGTCCCCATCCCCGCAGACGTCCACATTGCGAAGGAAGGAGAGACAGTCCGGATACTCGGGAGTTTCATTGGAAATGGTGTTGACGCGTTTGGCGTATGGACTCCCGTCCTAGAAAAAATAGATTCCGACTACGCGAGGTGGGCAAACCTCAACCCGACACTGAAAATGAGAAAGAACATAGACCAGATAGTGGCTGGGTCCCGCTCCCAATACCTGGCTCAGGTCAATGGTATGCCACCCGCGGTGACGAAACACATACTAAAGGCGCAAAAGGAGTTCATAAACGACTCCAAATCATCCATGATCTCCAAGGAGATGTTGATGGCCCCCCGCGATCAAGGCGGCATAGGTTTGTTCGACCTGGAGGCCCGAAACGAGGCCCTCCTGATGGTCAAGGCCGCATCCTTCTCGGAGACAGACCCCGAGAAACGCGCCCACTGGGCCTCCCTGGCACACCATCGCCTAGCGCAACATGTAGTCAAAGCCGCTTCGATGGATGATGAGTCGAAAACGAACCTCATGGTACAACGCTTCCAGTGAACCAGAGGGATCCCCACTCTGCACAAGACACTGGTTAAATGCGTGAATAAGTACGGTATAAGCTTTGAAACAACGAACCCGTCCACGGAGTTACTTAGGGAAATGCCGTTGTGGCACCATCCCGGAGAAGATGGTGACAAACGACAGGAGAATAATGGCAAGGAGGCCCGATGCATGAGGACAAATCATGCCGCTCTGACAGTCGGAGATGGTCTTGATATGGCGATAAGGTTGGCGAACCCCCTACACTCAAATAGGGCCACATGCGCGTGCGACGAATGCGACAACGATCGCACGAGCCGCCGGTGCAAAAACCCCAATGCATGCGCAGCAAAGGCAGCGTCTCGTTTAGGCCAGATCCATCCGAAATGGATCCCTAAGCCAGGAGATGACAGAGAGGAAACCGAGCCGGTTGAACGAGACAATGACAGCGAGCTTTTCGTACCTCCGAAAGCGATCACAAGTCTCTCGCAAGGACTGCGCGCAATGACAAACCGAACGGGCGAGCCAAAAGAGCGCCCCGCTCCACAAATCCGAAGGAGAGCACACGCGGTGCCTAGGCCGGAGAAAATGGTCATTTTTATTGCGGGAGTAGTACATGCACCACCAGGAAAGAAGAAAGTAGCCGCTGCGGGCTTCTCTATGGAGTCAGGGGACAGCGAATGCACCGGGAAGCGCATCCCGGAAACATACGAGCAATCGCAATATGTGGCTGAATTTTTTGCTGCATTAGCGGCGATAAGAAGTGTGCACAAAGACACAGCGCTCACCTTATTCAGTGCCCAACCATATATCCGAGAGGCCATGAATAAGAAGCTCCAACGCTGGGAGCACGAAGGTTGGGTGGGGGTACAACATCGCGACATACTACGGTGTGTAGCCGCGGAGCTGAAGGCTCGGAAGGCGCCTACTTTCTTCAAGGTAGCCGAGCCCGGTACCCCGGCAAGAGCAGCATGTAAGAAGGCGGCTAGGCAGGCGAAACGGGCCGCGCGAACCCCGGCAGTTGGGGTGTGGGACTTGACCTTGCCGCCAGGAACCGCGCTCCCCGGTCTGAGCCTACAAGACAATCGGCAGAAACTTTTCTACCGCAGCATAAGGGAGGAAAAAACTAAGAAATTACCCCCCGGGCTTCAACCGATAAAAAGCTTGGGGTTATCCGGGACGCGGTATACGAATCCTTCGGCCGACATGTGTCAAATGCCGATATATGGAACTCTATCCTCTCGAAGGACTTCCTTCCGCGACCGGCACAATTCCTCTGGAAAAGTATGCATAACGCGCATAAGATCGGGTCATACTGGTCCCACATACCAGAATGCGGGGACCGCGCAATATGCAAAGACTGTGACGTGCTGGAAGACTTGGAGCACATAATGGTGGGGTGCGAGAGCCCTGGGCAAGAGCTGATATGGAAAGCAGCCAAGACCCTGTGGTTAGAGAAAGAAACCATATGGCCCGAGGTGTCATTGGGTACCATCCTGGGCTGCGGCCTCGCAGAATTTCGAGACGACGGCGGCAAGATAAAACGTGGCGCGCAGCGGCTATACCGGATCTTGATGTCCGAGTCCGCATACCAAATCTGGAGACTCCGAAATGAGCGCGTCATCGATCGGGACGGCGAACCGGCCTCCGAAGAAGAAATCATGAACAAATTTAGATTTGCTGTGAATCAACGACTACAAATGGATAAAGTACTAGCGAACCGGCCGCGCAAAGGCAAACTCCCCGCGCTGGCCCCCAAACTGGTCCTTGAGACCTGGTCCAACACCTTGGACAATGAACAGAGTTTGCCGACCGATTGGTTGCGTGAACCCAGAGTTTTAGTGGGTAGCCGCGCGTTCCCACCGAGGACCCGTCCCGGCGACACAACAGCCGAGGAATCGGGTAACGCGGAGTCCCACACTGCCCTTCGGGCGTGCAGAAGGCATTTCTCTGGGTGGTGGAAGCCACTCTCTACGGAATTAACATTTCACACTTTACAAACAGGCGGGCTAACCTATTGTTAGTTGCTCCTGCATAATGTACCACCAAAAAAAAAAAAAAAAAAAAAAAAACAAAGACCCGAAAGACGTGTTTTCCCAAAGACACACGTCTTTGGCTAAGCTATGTCCAAAGTCTTAGCAAAGACATACATCTTGAGAAAGACCTATAAGACGTGACACGTCTTTGGGCAAGATGCTCTCCAAGCTGCCAAAAGACTTTCAAGGACACTTAAAGAGAGGGAAAATCATATATATTTCGGCGTAAAAAATACAAGTTCAAGTAAGCAAATGTACCCCAAGTTGCTCTAAGTACTCGCGAGCTGAAATTCCGGTGCCGAACCATGGATGTGGTGCGCACAAGATATAAGACTGTGATGAAGTGTAAATAGAATAAAATCAGGACTACTGAGCGTGCGTACATTGTATGAGGGTGTCAATCCTGGGGGCAGGGGGCGAAAGATTGAGGCTTGCAGGCTACAGATAGGAAGTAGAAGGACAGAGTCAGCGGCTGTCCGGTCATCGATCGTAGATGCTTACCCAAATTACTCCAAGTCAACGCTGTTTGCGGGCAGGATGGCAACAAGGAAGACAGTGCAGGAGCTGGAGAAATTAGTAAACAAAATGAGTTTCCACATGCGGCTTCAAGTGCAAACATGCACGCGGAAGGGAGCCACAGGCTGCGGATATGCGACGCAGCGCGGAAAGAAGCCACAGATAGCGAGATGCAACAGAATCTTGAAAGGGAGGGCTTGATACGGCGGGGAATTCGACGCGGTGCGGGAAGCGAGCTACAGATCCGGAGTAGAGTTGCGGGCAGCCTCTTGAGCGGCTTGGCATTGAGGTAGATTGAGACCTTGGGCCATTGCGGGCAGTCAACTTGAGTTCTTGAGTCATTGCATGCACTGAACCCTTCGCTTCAGCCTACGGATGACCAAGGGGGGGAAAGGAGGGAGGGCGGGGAGAAAGGCGACGTGATGAGGGGAGAGAGCAACCAACCATTTGATGCCGTCAAACGAGAAGATTGCGCCATGTGCCTGCATCAAAATGATCATCACCAAGCGGAGTTTGAATGACTTGGACGATTTCCAACAATTCTGCGTCACTGCAGAGACGGCGTCGACTACTCTTCGTGTATCCAGTGGACGGAATAGTTCCACAGCTACCTTACACTCAACTTGTGAAAATCCCTTCCCAGATTTCTTTGCTTATGTGCCTGGTGCCGAGGATATCAAAGATCCGTACCAAAGATGTAAGAAGTTCACTCAAAGACCAAGACGTCCGAAGACTCCGAGCTAAAGACCAAAGATGCCCTCCCAAAGACGAAGATCTAAAAAGATGAGTCTCAAA